>CM023864.1:14235365-14494594 GCA_013389735.1 Phaseolus lunatus
GAATTATATCATACATATTGTGTAACTTTTGTTTTCAACACTTTGTTTTAGGAAACTTTCTTTTCAAATTTTAACATGAATCTCATGGCGAAATTTGTTGCTTAATTTTGCATAATTTGAGTGTTTTTTCTATGTTTTTTTTTTTTAAAAATTTTTGGATTCATTTTCTCACATATTATGTGTTCTTTTGGTATAACTTTTTTTCTTTATCTTTTCTAGTTTGTATTTTCAAAAAAATTTTAGTTTTATCTTGAAGTTTTCTTTTCTAAAAATTTCCATAAGTGCATTGAGGATTTGTCTCTTTCACTTCAAGGAAATTACTCTTAAATTTGAATATTGAGATTTTATCACATGTTTTAGACCTCTTTTGAGTGATTGAGTGAGTAATTACCTTGTTGAAATTATTGTACCAAATTTAGTGACAAACATAAACACTTTTTGAGTAGAATAACATAGGAGAGTTAGAACTTTTTCTACTAACTTTTTTGCTTCTAGTTTGCTTTCTCTGTGTTGTTTCTTGTATATTTTTATGATGTCTTTAAACACACTAAGAAGTCTAAGAAATATCGTGGGGAGTGTAAACTTGGAAAGACTAAATAATGTGCTTCTTCAAAAACCTGACTTTGCTTTCTGGCAAATGGTTCTTAGAGAACTTGACTTTGCTTTCTAGCAAATGGTTCAACATATTCGATGTGGTGTCATTGGTCTTTATAATCTATACCACTCTTATTTTGCTGAGATCAAACATTTGTTGAATGTAGACTCCTAAGGGAGGAATTGTTAATGGGAAATTTCATCGTCGTTTTGGAAAGGCCTCTTGTTGTTGCAGAGTCCTTCCCCTAATGCAAGGCTAAGTTATACACTATCAAATTGGAAGTTGAGAAAATTCGAGATATGCATATGAATGCTTCCACTGAGCCACTTGAGATGGATGTTTTTCATGATCATTTTCCTCAGGATAATGTTCTTCAGTCTGCTGAAGTTTTTTAGGAGCATCCAACTATAGAAGATCTTGAAGATGCTCAGGACAACGAAGTTCCATAACAAAAGTTTGAAGAACCTGCAAAGGTCTCTTACCAGTTGGAGGTGGTGCTTTCTCCTAGACCATCTTCATCTGTTGGAGTTGTTCAAGAAACTCCAGATGGCATCTTCAACAAAATTTAGTTGATGGTACAATAGAGTCAACATGTAATAGTTTTCATGTTCAAGAAGCTCCATATGCCATGTTCAATAGTTGTCCAGGAACATCTAAGAGAGATGGAGGAGAGATAGAACCACAGGCTTGAACAAGTTGTTGCCTCTTTTGCTACCCAAATTCAGAACTCCTTTGTTGAAATCCTTAACCAGCTAAAAGCTTCATGAGCCCTTTCTCTAGCATCCTAGCAACACTCTCAACCTTTACATAATTTTGTTTTTGTGAATCCTTGTCTATGTCATTTTGTTTTCTTGTCTTTCGTTTACATTAGCTAAACCTCTTTGTTTTATTTGATGTGCTTGCTTTATTATATTTGTACATAGAATACAATACATATTTCTTCCTGATGTTGTGCATTATTGAGTGTTTTTCACTTTTATAAAGTCTTATATTCTCCTTGATGTTTTTGATAACATAAAGCTTTTGTCATCATAAAAAATGGAGAAATTGTTGAGATAGTAGATGGTTTAGTCATCTCTTGACAATCTAAGACCCCACCAAACAATCTTATGCATATAAGTAGTCTATAAGATTTTGATGATGACAAATACTATATTTACACAGACACACACTAACAAAGTGTTTTATATACAAATGACTATTAAATAATTCATTTTGTTCTAATCGATAGATGATCTATGGTTCTATTGCAGTTTCTATCCTATGTTTTTAATTACAATACAATTGTTATTAACTCAAATTAGTCCTTTTATTTCTTGATAAGAAAATACTTAATTGTCTTTATATAAAAGATTAGTTCTAACGAACACAAAAATATGTTTTGAAATGAGTTCAATGTCAACGATTATAGGAAATATCCTTAAGGAAACTCTTTATTATATGATTAGTGATATATTTGCTCTAATTCTTATATATTTTGAATATTTTTTAAATGTATCTAAAAACAAAGGTTGAAGCATAATTATTTTTTAGTGACAACTAAAATGAATATATGCTCTAAAGAATATGTTAATACAAAGTTTAGGATCAACGATCATCTTTAGAAGCCTATATAAAGATAAGAAAGAGAATGTTGAAGATACATAAGCTACATACAACAACTATTTACAAAGATTAATTGTTTCTATTTGCTAAGTAAAGTGTCTAATGTTTCGATTTGAGAGCAAAACCTTTTAATTACTCACGATGTGAAGCTTTAACCTTGTGAGCTTTAGTCGTGTTCTTTTTTTTAGAGTTTCTTTGTTATCTTGAGTGGTCTTGGTCATAAAGGGAGATTAAGACAGGTTAAATCAAGAGTGATTTGTGTACTCGTTTATAAGCTGGAGAGGTTGGTGTACTCGTTGTAATCAATTATATTTGATTAGTTGAACCTTTTAAGTTGTTTGCTTAAAAGAGAACTAAATGTAGCCCACATTTTAGGGGTGAATCAGTATAAATCTTTGTTGCGTTGTTTGCTTTGTTTGTGTTAGACGATCTAGTCTAGTTTGTTGAAAAAGAGAGTCTAGATTTATTCAATCCCCTTTCCCCTTCTAAAGCTAGTTTTTCCAACAGATAATCTAATAGTGTTTGGTGAGTAGACAATCTAATGGTTTCTAGTGAGTAAACGATCTAATGACTAAAGTTGTACGTTTTTTGGTGAATTAATAGTCAATTCTAACTAATTTTTTATTATTTTGTGTCTCTTTTTAAGAGTGAGTTTTATGAAAAAATAGAAAAGACATGAAATGCAACTTCACAATTATCTTGCATAATAAACAAGCAGGTTTTATTTATTTCTAATTTTGTGTTTGTTCTTTGTTCTTCAGTTTCATTCCACGTGATTCACAATTCACTTTGCCCAATTCTTTCATTGATCTTAGGCTCAATTTGACAATTGGTGTACAAGACATACTTATTAAGGAAAAATTCCAACATCCCAAGATTTTAATTAGTGCTTCAAAATAACTAAGTGTAAAATATGATTGCACTTCGTTTGTAAGACAATATTGCTATAAAAATAATAGATTATGTAAGATATAAATGTTTCGTCTAATAGACAATACAACACTCTAATAAGGCGCACATAAGAATAGATGAAAAATGCACCAAAAAATCATATGATACATATAGAATAAGTAAACCTTGTACATAAATTAAATATCCATGTGTTCACACTATGTTTGTAGTATATGTTTGTCTACCAAAGAGATCCATTCAAAATCAGATATCAAAGATCTCTCGAGACATGAGTTAAAGTTGTTTTCTTCATCAACTTCATAACACAAAGAAACTGTCAACTCTAACCCAAATATTTGCCCTATATGGAATGCATACCAATCATGAATTTGTGCAAAAAGGATATACTACCTAGTGAGATAAGTGTTGTCAACTATCAAGGGCATTGTGAAAAAAAAAAGGAGCAAAGATCGAGGCTACATTAAATACAACAATCATGATAAAGCTCATCAGACGCGGAATGGACATGCTTAGAAGCCAAGGATGCTCAACAAATATAAACGATCACCTAACGGTTACCTTCTTCAAAGAGTTTATAAAAATGAATTCATCAAGAAGAAAAGTGTTGTGAGAGAGACTAAGATAGAGGAGAAGATATGTAATGCCAAAAGACTACTCAATTGAAAATCACATATCTAAGCCAATAAAGCATATGTTTATATGTGTTAATCTAAAAAGTTCAATTTGTTGAGTAGATGACCATGCACTGAGTGAATCATATATAAACATAGTCCAACATTACATACTATAAATAAAGAGTCTTGGTTCAGAAAGAAAGGATGTTAAACGAGGTGAAGTAAGAAGAGGTCGAAGCTTAAATGCACCATCCAAAGCTACATCTCCTTAGTTGCTAGCTTTTAAATCTTGAGTTGTCTTATAAACATTAACATGAGTAGCTAAATTCCTCTTGTTAGGATTGAAGAACAATGTAACATTTTTGTGCTATGATATTTATAAGTGTATTTTTATTAAAGTTAAATGATTTGACTTTGTGCTTAAAGCTTGATAGGTGAGAAATCACTTTTATTGATTTTAGAAGTTGAATGATATTAGAAAATACTTTCTTCTTTTGAATTAAGTCAAATCATCCAAATAACTCAATGTATGGGAACAAAATTGAATGTTTGGCATGAACTGCTCCATCAATAATGCAGAAAATAAACTATCATAAGTCAAGGGATTGATTATAGTAGTTTGATTTCTACATAACCATGATTAAGAAATTAACTTGATTTGGCCTTAGGGAGTAGTGAACTTGAATCTTGTGTTATTTATAACTAGCTGAGTATAAGAGATTTACAAAGTTTATTCAATACCAACACTTTCATAAATCTAAGAACATGTTCTTTTTACACCATGTTTTAACCTCATAAACTTTATTTTCTATTTCACTCACCATTATTTGCACAACTTCTTGTGATTACTTTCACACTTTGTAATGAAAGACATGTTTGTTGAATTTACCTCTAGTCCCTAAGGACACGATAACCCTTTATCAGTTGTACTACATTTAACTCGATTCACACTAATACAAAAAGCTTCATTAACGACACTAAACAAAAACGGTTCAAAAATAACCATCATTATAAAAAACACGATGGCAATTTTGTAAATAAGTTAGACATATCACGACGGTTCCCTAAAGGAATCGTCTTTATATCTTCGTGCAAGACTTATCACGACGGTTCCACAAGGAACCATCTTTAAAAGTGTGGGTTTTGGGACTTATCACGACTGTTCCTAGGGACCGTCTTTGTTTGCTCCAGCATTTTCAAATTCCCGCTCGCATCTTCTCTTTCATTCTTCACTTCTTCCTTTCATTCTTCTTCACTTTCCCAAAGGGTTTTCTCCACTCAAGTCTCTCCTTTCTTATCCACACTCCTCACCGTGACGTGTCGCCGTCCTTGAGCCCCCGCACCGGTCAACGTTGCCGCTTGCAGTGGTGGACAACGCCTTCTCTTTGCGCGCAAGAAACGAGTTGGTCCGCACCAGTCGTGGCTTGTCACCGCCGCCCCGCCTTGTGTTGTGCGTGGTCTCCACGACGCACCTGTAGTACCTTGTCACCGTCGCCCAGCCCTGCGCCAAGCCCCGTGCCCAGCCCTGCCCCCAGCCCCTTGTCCAACCCTGCCCATGGGTTGTCTTTGCGCGTGCTGCCATCGCTGGAGGTCACGTGATAGCAGGTGCCTTCATGGGCCGCTCGTGACCTCCGCACGCGTGCGACCCTTGACCTCATCATCGTCGCCTCTTTAAAGGTAGCAACCATCTTCTCCTTCTTCCTGCGTCGCCTTTCTGCCTCGTCGCTGCCTTGTATGCCTCCGCGCCAACATTCCTGCATTCCCGCGGAAAGGCGCCAACTTCTCTACTAGATTTGTCTTCGCTCCATTTACAAGTTAGTATTTATATATTTAATAATATATTAAATTTTATTTTATATATTTTATTAATTAATAATTGTTAGATATTGTTTTTATATATTGTTTAAATATGAACGTTCTGATTCTGAGTCCGAAGGTGTCCGACCTTCAACAATTTTGATGTATATTAGATATTGTTTTTACCTGATGAACGTATTGATTCTGAGTTCGGAGGTATCCGACCTTCAGCAATTTTGATTTATTTTTTAATGACTAGATATTGTTTTTACAGAGGGTGTGTGACTTTCGTCAATTTTGATTTAGATTTTCTTAGTTTACCAATTCTATGGATCGGAGTTGGATTAATACACCAAGGATAAGTGATGCTTACGAGAAAGGGGTTGAAGAATTCTTACAGTTTGCGCAGCATAATTCCATCAGTAATCATAATGGAGTAAAAACAAGGTGTCCTTGTGTCAATTGTTTCAATGGAAGGATATTGAGTGTTTCCAAAATTAGAGAACATCTTTTGTGTGATGAATTTTTGAAAAATTATTCAACATGGACTTGGCATGGTGAATTATTAGACTTGCCAACTGTGCGCGGAGCTTTAGAGGAAGTTGATTTCTCAGTGGACGATAGATTAGAAGACATGATTCGTGATGTGGGAGCAAAATCTTTTGCTAATGCAGTTTTCGAAAATATGTCTAAGGATGCAGAGACTCCTTTGTATCCTGGTTTAACTAATTTCACACGATTATCAGCAGTGTTAAGGTTGATGAATTTGAAGGCAATGAATGGATGGACCGACAAAAGCTTTACAAAATTGCTCCAATTGCTTAAGGACATGCTTCTAAAAGGAAATACCTTACCCAATAGAAATTATGAGGCAAAAAAAATACTTTGTCCAATGGGTATGGAGTATAGAAAATTACATTCATGTCCTAACGATTGTATTTTATACAGAAATGAGTATGAAGATTTAAAAAGATGTCCCAGGTGTGGTTTGTCACGTTATAAGGTTAAAGTTGGTCAGAATGATGAAATTGATGAATTCACAATGGAAGGTCCTCCTGCTAAGGTTGTTTTGTATCTTCCAATAATTCCTAGGCTTAAGCGTTTGTTTGCAAATACAAATGACGCTAAAAACCTTAGGTGGCATGCAAATAATAGAAAATGTGATGGACTACTTCGTCATCCAGCTGATTCTTTATAGTGGAAGAAGATTGATAAAGAATTTTCTGAATTTTGGAAAAGAATCAAGAAACTTAAGACTTGGATTGGCAACTGATGGAATGAATCCCTTTGGAAATTTAAGTAGTAATCATAGTTCATGGTCCGTTTTGTTAGTGATTTACAACTTACCTCCTGCTTTGTGTATGAAGCGTAAATACATGATGTTATCTATGATGATCTCTGGTCCAAAACAACCTGGAAATGACATAGATGTTTATCTTAATCCATTGATTGAAGATTTGAAGTTATTGTGGAATGAAAGGGTTGATGTGTTTGATGCGTTTAAGAATGAATCTTTCCGATTGCATGTGATGTTATTTTGTACTATCAATGACTTTCCTGCATATGGGAACTTGTCAGGTTATAGTGTGAAAGGCCATAGAGCATGTCCAATATGTGAAGAGAAGACATCATATGAGCAGTTGAAACACGAAAGAAAAACCATGTATCTTGGACATCGTAGATTTCTAAAGAAATATCATCCGTATCGTAGATTGAAAAAAGCTTTTAACGGATACCAAGAACATGACATTTGTCCCACCCCCTTAAGAGGCCTTCAAATTTATGAAAAGATAAAAAATGTTAATGTGACTTTTTGGAAAAATGAAGAAGAAGCAAATTGTTAGTGAAATATGGAAGAAGAGATCAATCTTTTTTTATCTTCCGTATTGGTGTAAGTTAAATGTCAGACACTGTATAGATGTAATGCACTTAGAAAAGAATGTGTGTGACAGTCTAATAGGAACACTTCTTAACATTAAAGGCAAAACAAAGGAAGGTGTGAATGCACGTTTGGATTTGATTGAGATGAATATACGAGAGGAATTGTACCGCGAGAAGTTGGTAAACGTACATGCTTTCCTGCAGCGTATTACACTTTGTCAAAGAAAGAGAAAACAAGTTTTTGTGAATGTCTTAAAGGTGTTAAGGTACCACAAGGTTACTCTTCAAATGTTAAGAGTCTTGTATCTATGAATGATTTAAAACTAATTGGCTTAAAGTCTCATGATTGTCACATTCTAATGCAACAATTACTACCAGTGGCTATTCGTAGAATCTTACTAAAAAATGTTAGGCACACAATCACTCGAAGATGTTCATTTTTCAATTCAATATGTAGTAAAGAGATTGACTCTCAGAAGTTGGATGAACTTGAAGAAGAAATAATTGT
The DNA here is from genome assembly GCA_013389735.1 of Phaseolus lunatus. Lineage (NCBI taxonomy): Eukaryota > Viridiplantae > Streptophyta > Magnoliopsida > Fabales > Fabaceae > Phaseolus > Phaseolus lunatus. The sequence continues at coordinate 14,243,278 of CM023864.1, forward strand.
TATCTTGTGCCAACTTGAGATATTTTTTCCTCCATCTTGTTTTAATATCATGGTACATTTGGTTGTTCATCTTGTAAAAGAAATCAGATTGTGTGGGCCAGTTTATATGCGATGGATGTATCCAGTTGAACAATACATGAAGATTTTGAAGGGATATGTAAAGAATCAATGTCGTCCGGAAGCTTCCATTATTGAAAGATACATTTTAGAAAAATCTATTGAGTTTTGTTTCGAGTACTTGTCAAAAGCCAAATCTATAGGAGTTCCTGAAAAATGTCAGCACTCTCGTAGATTGATAAGTAAATCTTCAAAAGGTGTACAAGTCATAAGCAAACAAAACTTTCATGTCATGGTTTAAGAAACAAATCATGAATGATCCATCAGCATCTGAAACATTAACATGGCTTGCAAACGGCCTCAAGTTTGATGTTTTATGTTGTTCTGACTATGAAGTAAATGGTTGTTTGTTTTACACAAAGTCTCGAGATGATAGGAGTACAGTGCAAAATAGCGGAGTCACCTTGGAGGCAGAGTCTATGCAGTTTTCAACTGCAAAGGATCAAAATCCTATTGTGGGATTGATGCCTTATTATGGTGTCATAGTAGATATTTGGGAAGTTAATTATACCAAGTTTACTGTACCTGCTTTCAAATGCAAGTGGGTTGACAATAAGACTGGTGTCAAAGTTGATGAATCAGGAATGACTTTGGTTGACTTTCGAAAGATAGGTTATCATGACGAACCATTCATAATGGCACATCAAGCTTCTCAAGTTTTCTATATCCAAGATCCTACATCTGAACACTGGTTTGTTGTGCTGCATGGAAAAAGGCAACATAATGACCCAGAAGATACAAACAATGACATATGTGAGATTGAATCACTTACAAGAACGACCATGGATAAAGAGTACAAGGATGTTGCTGATGTTGTGCATGCAACTCGAAATGATCATGACGAAGGAATATATATTTGTATGTGCATGTGATTCGTGTTTAGTTTTACAATATATAATTTTTATTAAATTTCATATTCTTGATGGTCATCATATTTGTTTGATAACATGAACATGGCAGATGATAAAGTTTCTCGTTCAAAAACTGGTAGAGGACCTACAAGATTAAAGAATATGTTTAAGAAGATAAATAAAGATGATAAAATACCATTGACTATTGATGTCAACACTGGTGTGGCCACTAGACCATAAGCAAAGAAATATAGTAGTTATCTCGGAGTACTTGCTCGAGAAAGGATCTCTATCTTAATTGAGTCCTGGGATCACGTGACCAAGCACGAGAGAAACATGATTTGGCAAGATATTCTGGTATGTAATTGTTTTTACTTTGTTAAATCTAAAGTTCTTTTATACTTTCTTCAATCTTAAGCTTGTTTATGAACTAATTATCCCAAATAATGTAGATGCATTACAACATCCCAAATGTGGAAACCTTGAGAGCAAAGGTTCTTTCTAATGTGGGTGTCAAGTTTCGTTAGTTCAAATCAAAATTGACAACAGATTTTATATATGGTGAAAGGAAAGAAGAAAATCCTTGTACAATTTATGCATCCCTTGATGAAGAAACTTGGCAGCAGTTTGTGCATATTCGAAAAACTGAAAAATGGCAAGTAAATATCATTTGTTATATTTGGATGTACCTTATATTAACGTATTATTAAATTTTGAATGTTGATGATAGGATGATCGGAAGAAAGCAAAAGCCAATCAGGCACATAATGATACCCCACACTTATTGTCTCGTGGTGGTTATAAGATGTTAGAGCAGAAGATGCTTGAAGAAAAGATTAAAGCACATTCTACTTCCATTGATGAAATGAATAGTGTAGATTCTTTGAGACCTCCATCTCCACCACCCCGACATGAGATCTGGAAGGGTGCCCGTATAAAGCCATTAGAGACTTGGAGTTCAAAAGTCTTCACAACAAATAGCTGAACAAATTGTAAGAAATATGTTCTCTATGTGTTATTTTAAATTCAATGTGTTGAAGTTTGACAAATTCCTTTCATTTGTTTTAGGATTCTCTTATTGAGCAATCAACACAGGGGACTTTTAATCCATGTGGTCGCAAAGATATTCTTAATGTTGCTCTCAGACGACCTGAGCACCCTGGACGTGTTTGTGTAGCTGGATACAGGGTTGGGATTCGGTCATACTCTAGACCTTCATCCATAGCAAGGAACAATCGTCCAGTCAACTTAGCCAGGAGTATATACTACAGTTACGTGAACATATAAAGGCTGAGGTAACTCAAGAGCTTAGAGAAAGCTTAATGGAGGAGTTTAATAAGCGAATGGAAAGGGAGTTCAAAAAGCGATGGGAGGGTTTAAGACTCTCGCAGCAACCACCTACTATGGTAGAAGATGAACCACCTCCACCTCTTGTTAAGAAAGTCAGCACTAAAGGGAGTTGTTCTGCGGTTGATCTATTAGGAGATGACTTTGGCTCAACTAGCCAATGCAAGTTATATGTTGAGTATAATTATTTGACCCGATTCATTGCCCTGGGTAAGTGTTATGAAGGGATCACAATGTTACACAATGTGCCTCTTCCTTCTAATTTCATAAAGGTCGCGGTGGAGAATGTCCTTTATGGTGATGTTGCAGTTCCTGTGTCGACATCAGAGGTGACAACTATAGCAGAGGCATTACATACTTTCATTGTTTGGCCTAGACATCTCGTCAAACCTATAGACTTTACAGTATATCTTTGCACTAATACTAATAGGATTATATATCAGATATATTACATTCTAACTAATTTAAGTATTTGTTTGTTTATTGATGAGTACCAGGAACCCCTAAGCCAAAGCTACCTCTGCAAAAGAAGAAAAAATTCTCCGTTGATAATCTTGTGGCAGCATTGGTAGAAGTTGCTACAACTTTAGATACATCTGTCATAGAGGTTCCATGGGATGCCAATGTTTTTGGAAGGCATAGTGATGTACCGTTGTACTTTAACATGTCTGATTTATTGGACCTTGCATCCGAAAATCAAGAGATTAACATAATAGTTCTGCAATTATGGATGATGTAAGTTCAAATATTAAAATCTTTATACTTTCGATTTATTAAATATATTACTACTAACTTATTGAAATTTAGGTATATTTATGGATTATGCTTCGATGAGGGGAAACACGATATATATGGGCTTTTAGACCCTCAAGCCATTCAATTAATTGGAAACAAGAAGTCAGAAACATAAACATACATCACCACTGCCTTAAAGAATGGAGGAAAACGAATTTATTTTGCTCCCTACATCCATGAGTAAGTCCTTATTTATTAAATAAGTTATAATAAATTATTGAAATAAGAGAAACTAATTGATTTTTGTTATATAGGTGTCATTGGCAACTATTGATCATATCTGCTCAAGATCATACCGCTGCTTAGTTTTGCTCATTGCATAAGAGACCCCCTACCTATTTTAAACACATTATAGATAGGTACGACAATTTCATTTAACATCTATTATTATTATTATTATTTATACATTATATAATGTTATGTATTCTAACATGAAATGTTATTATTTTAGTGCTTACTCTGGATATAACATGTTGAGTGGGAGGGGAAGTGCAAACGCAAAAAGACTCACTTGGATGTACCTTAAGGTATTTAAAGTGTATTTGTTCAGTATTTTTAATGTGTCTCACTCATTCATTTAATACATTTATTTTCACATGGAGTCCAACAGGCAATCCGAAAGTTATGAGTGAGGTTATTATGTTATGCAGTGGATGTCAACTATAGTGCGAGCTACAATTGATAGAGGTTGGCATCAAGTAATACCTCAATACGAAAAACACTTTAAAATTCAGGGTTTATTATTCATGCACTAATTCAAAATTTTCAAATGTCACAATTTTTCAACGACCAACAGCCGCTAGGTTTAGAAGCATTGGAGTACGTGAGGACAACATGGTCAAAGTATTTTGTAACCATGTATAACACTTTAGGATAGATATATTAGTAGAATGACATAGAACTTTTTTATATATTAGCAAAACATTTTGTAGACTGTTATAATTTGTTGTATGTTTATTCCACATTCAAATTATGATTTTTAAGGGTGGTCATGGATTGGATTTTGAAAAATCCAATCCAAACCAAATATTTAGAATGAATTTTAAATCCATATCCACTTTTTTTTTTTAAAACCAATTTAGATATTTACATAATCCATATCCAAATATTTGGATTGGATTTTAAATCCAAATCCACATTTTTTATAAAACCAATTTGGATTCTTATAAAACCAATTTGGATTTCTATAAATCCAATTTCAATCCAAATCAAATCCAAATCCATATTTTTTTTTTAAAAACAATAATTAAATTTTAAATCTAAATTTATATTTTCTAAAAAAATTAACATAATATTAATATAAAAATATGAAACAAAAAATTTAATATTATATAAATATAAAAAAATATAATATAAGTATAATTTAATAATACCAAAAATTTAATAATACAAAAAATTATAACATTGCATTGCAGAACCCAAAAGACTTTTTAAAATTGACAGATAAAATATTATAAGCTATAAAAAAAAATTTTGCGAGTAAAGAATAAAATAAATTAAGGAAACATTTTAAACATATTCCAATCCCTATATAAATTTTACCATTTAATTAATACACATGTAACAAATGTCCTTCATGATCTCCTTCAGCTCCATTACCAATCTTCTTAGAACCTCTACTTAATTCTACTTCCAATCAGCAAACCTTCAAATCCCTTAATATGGCAAGACAAATCCCAAAAATCAAAAAAATTAGCAGGACCAAAATTTTCAGCATCTCTAAGCTGGACCAGTAAAGCCCAAAACAGATGCTTCTCTTGGTAGCCCCATACTAATAGCCATTGAACATCACCTACAGGCAGCAGCCATCATTTCTTTCATCAAACCTAAGTCTTTTCTAACAACATACCAGCAGCTTTATGGTCTCCATTCAGATATCAGACATAAACAATATAAACATGGATTCATTAAAGTTTTACACAATGCTGCAGTTTTAAGCATTGCTACATATCTCCTACACACCAAACCTGCCCCAAAACATGAAAATGCCTATGAGAAGTATACCAGTTACTGCATCAATGCATAAAAGGAGAATACTCACCCATAAGTTCTTTCATTATTAGGCTCTACATTGTTTCCTTCTTTACATTGTTCCATAAAATAAATTAAGTGAATGATTTACATTTTGGAGGGAAGAGAAACAAATAAGAATGACAAGATCACATGTCTCCTTCCCATGTCTTTATTTATTTTATCCTTCTAATTAATACATTTTGTCTTTCTCAAATATGCTCTGTTCTTGCCAGTTGACTCGCCTGTCAGTTGACTCCACGACACTCACACGCCTCCTCCCTCACGTTGATACGTGCTTGGTTCTTTCGAAACAATCTGCACCTGCAAAAGAGAAAGGGGGCGCCCTAGAGGCCGTTTGCACTCCGACGCTCAAGTCAATAGTGGGCAAGCAACACCAAGTGTATTGAGTTTCTCTGTGTTTAGGTCTAGAAACTGCGTACCTTTGTGAAGTATTTTACTGTCCCTTATATAGTCTAGGGTTTACTGTGCCGCTAGCCCTAATTAGGGTTTCCTGCGCTGCTAGCCATATTTAGGGTTTACTGGAATACCCCTGTGCCGCTATCACCCAATCTTAGGGTAATCTAGCACATAAGGTTTCCTTCTCTGGAGTGCAAACTTTACAGGGTGACCACCTGGATGCCTCCTTGTGCACCTAATCTCTGGGGCCACCTGTTCTGGGAGTGCCTTCACTGTTCACGTGCCATGCATGTAGCTTCACTGGGAAACCCTAGTTCTGATGAGTACTCGATCCTCAGGACTCTACACCTAACTATGCTCTCCCTGCTACCCGCATAGGCTCTTCGTGATTCAGGCCTCTCCCTACCTCTGGGTATTTAACTGGTCATTGGCCCACACTGGGAACCAATCTTAGCTGTTCTGTCTACGCTGTTCAAATCTCCCGAGACCGATGTCACCTCGTCACACTCTGTTGTCGAGGACTGATCACCCTGCGGAGTGACGAGGACACATCAGCCCTTTCTGGTGATCGTCACGCTGATGACTAATCACCCTTCTCTATGGGAACATGCTGATGACTAATCACCCTTCTCTGAGGGGACACATCGATGACTGATCACCCTTCTCTGATAGGGCACACCGATGACTGATCACCCTTCTCTGAGGGGACACACCGATGACTTATCACCCTCTAATCCAAGCTGCCTGCGGGGTCCACTCCACGTGGCTTTGGCCCATGCTGTGGGACCCAGCTGACGTGGTTCGCCCTTTACTACCTGTTCTCGGTGTCCGAGGACTGGTCGATACACAAGCCCCCCAGTCTCAAGCTGTTAACTTGTTTCAGCGAAGAGACTAAGTCATCGACTCGGGCGACCTATGTGGCTCTGCGCGTAAGGACATGAGTAGCGCGCTGAAGGGACATCTCTCCACCTTGTCATCGTCCACATCTCTTAACCCTCTGAGGACTTCATTGGTGAGCTCTCTGCTCGAATAGAGGACTTCTTTCTCGACAAAGAGGTGTTAATCACTCTTCTCTCCGATGCTTCATTACTTCTCGTGCTCTGCTGTCAAGCGCTCATCTAGGAACTGATCTGCTGGTGGTGGTCACTTTAGCAACTGACCACCGATCACCGTTCTGAGTGATCTCCTCTCTGATTCACCTGCTATCTTCTACCACGTGTCACCTTGTGAATGGTCCACGTGGCCATCTGCTGCTGACGTCATCGACTACCGATGATCGACCGGATCACAAGCCCCCCAGTCTCGAGCTGAGGACTTGTTCTCAGCGAAGAGACTAAGTAGTCGATGGCAAGATCATTCCTCCTCCTTGAGCTTCTCCCCTTGCAACTTCTTCTTTTCTGTAACTTTGTCTGCCGCATGACTTATGTTCTATTTGCTTCAGCTACTTGTCTCTCTCCATCTTTAACTCTCTTAGTATTCTCTTTAACAGTCTTTATGCATAACTTCATGCTGGATGACTGACTTAACGGGGCCTAAATGCTTCGGCTTATCGCACAAGAACTTGCCTGGAAAAGCTTTCTTACTCAAAGCTGTTACCACCGACCACCGACTAGCATGTTAGTGCACCACCGATAAGTCATCGCGCTTCAAGCTTTGCTTTACTTCTTTGTCACTTCAGCGCTAAGTGCATAGAGGGCCTGAGCGCTAAAGATGATGCCTTGTTGTGGGGCTGAAGAGTGTTTCTCAATGACCCCTCTTGCCTGTCGATAAGCTTCAGAAGACCTCCTCCTTATACTGGGAGATGGGAGATTCCTCCTGAGTTGACCTTGACTGATAAGCCAAGAAAGTCTTAACTCGATCGATCTTAACTCATCAAGGAAGACCTCCAGGTGGGTCGACCTCGAGTGCTATATTGAGGAGGACAGTACTATTCTTTCTCGCCTTAGCCTCGCTGTAAGAAGTCGAGGGTGAGGTCTTTTTCTCTCGCCTCAGCCTCGCTGTAAGAAGTCGAGGTGAGGTCTTTTCTCTGGCCTCAGCCTCGCTATAAGAAGTCGAGGGTGATGACTTCTCTCGCCTCAGCCTCGCTGTAAGAAGTCGAGGGTGATGACTTCTCTCGCCTCAGCCTCGCTGTAAGAAGTCGAGGGTGAGGGCTTCTCTCGCCTCAGCCTCGTTGTAAGAAGTCGAGGGTGAGGGCTTCCCTCGCCTCAGCCTCGCTGTAAGAAGTCGAGGGTGAGGACTTCTCTCGCCTCAGCCTTGCTGTAAGAAGTCGAGGGTGAGGACTTCTTTTTCTCTTGCCTCAGCCTCGCTGTAAGAAGTCGAGGGTGAGGACTTCTTCTCTGGCCTCAGCCTTGCTGTAAGAAGTCGAGGGTGAGGACTTATTCTCTCGCCTCAGCCTCGCTGTAAGAAGTCGAGGGTGAGGACTTCTCTCGCCTCAGCCTCGCTGTAAGAAGTCAAGGGTGAGGACTTATCTCGCCTCAGCCTCGCTGTAAGAAGTCGAGGTGAGGACTTTCTTATCTCGCCTCAGCCTTGCTGTACAAAGTCGAGGTGAGGACTTTTTTATCTCGCCTCTGTCTCGCTGTACAAAGTCGAGGTGAGGACTTTCTTATCTCGCCTCAGCCTCGCTGTATAAAGTCGAGGTGAGGACTTTTTTCACTCGCCTCAACCTTGCTGTAAAAAGCAGAGGAAAAGACTTGGTTCTCTTGCCTCAACCTTGCTATAAGAAGCAGAGGAAGAGGACTTTTCTCTCACCTCAACCTTGCTGTAAAAAGCAGAGGAAGAGGACTTTCTCTGCTTGCAGCTCGCTGTACAAAGTCGAGGGTGAGGACTTTCTTCTCTGGCCCATGCCTCGCTGTACAAAGTCGGGGAGAGGACTTTCTCTCGCCTGCACCTCGCTATACAAAGTCCAGGGTGAGGACTTTCTTCTCTGGCCCATGCCTCGCTGTACAAAGTCGAGGGAGAGGACTTTCTCTCGCCTCTGCCTCGCTGTACAAAGTCGAGGAGAGGACTTTTCTCTCGCCTCAGCCCCGCTGTAAAAAGTCGAGGTAGAGGACTTTCTCTTGCCCCTGCCTCGCTGTACAAAGTCGAGGAGAGGACTTTTTTCTCCGAGTGGGTGCATGCTCCCAGGGGAGCACCAGGGGTGGCTGTCTAAGCGCACTCACCAGGCGCATCCCTGCCTGCACGGTCTCACCGCACATTCTCTGAGTGGGTGCCTGCTCCCAGGGGAGCGCCAGGTGTGGCTATCTAAGCGCGCTCACCAGGCGCATCCCTGCCTGCATGGTCTCACCGCACGTTCTCTGAGTGGGTGCCTGCTCCCAGGGGAGCGCCAGGTGTGGCTGTCTAAGCGCACTCACTAGGTGCATCCCTCCCTGCATGGTCTCACCGCACGTTCTCTGGTAAGCAGCTCTTCTTCTGGTTTGGAATCGTGCGAGGTGCTTGCGTAACGCTCTCGCTGGGGACCTAAGTCACAGCTTAACACGTGTTAGCAAGACCCCGATGATCATGCACCGATGAGTGCTCTGCTCTCCATGCATCGATGACTGATCGCGCTCTGAGTGCACCGATGTTTGATCACGCTCTGAGTGCATCGGTGACTGATCGCGCTCTTCTCCTTGGTGCTTAAATGCGAAGATGATGTCTTGCTTTGGGGAAGAAGAGTTTTTCTTGTTGACCCTTCTTGCTTGCTCCAAGGTCATCGACCTTTAGATCTTGCTCCTGTTGCCTCCGCCTCGCTGTAAGAAGTCGAGGGTGAGGTCTTTCTTCTCCCAGCCAACCTCAACTCGCCAAGGAAGACCTTCTGATGTGCCGACCTTGAGTCCTTCATTGAGGTGGACCGCCCTATCCTCTCTCACTCCTGGGGCGAGAAGAGCCTCCACTACGGGCTTTACTTAGCCAAAAATGGTATACGCCAAGTGGGTAAGGACGTTTCTCTTCCCTTTCCCTCTCTTGGTCTTACTAGTACCCCCGAGTTTCCAAACTTTAGCCACTTGCACTCACGCCTGGGGTGAGGAGGATATGGGTCGGTCGTCCGTACTCGCGCCTAGGGCGAGCAGGCTCCAACCGATCACTTGCACTTGCATCTGGGGCAAGTAGAACTTGAAACTGGGAAACACGTGCACACTTGATATACTGAAATCTTTTTTATTGGGTGGCCTCGTTAAAAACCCTCATCAGGAAAAGAGTGCCCCCTGATCTGCTCAACTATTTACAGTATATACATTGAGTGTGTGTACAGCGCAGGAATGCATCTACTTTACAACTTAACTGAAGTAGAATCTCAAGTGTGTAGCGTTCCATGTCCTGGGGGTAGGTGCTCCATCCAGAGTCTCCAGCCGATAAGCTCCATTCTCCAACGCCTCAACCACTCTGTATGGACCCCTTCCTTTCATAGGCGATGACCGCCCTGGCGACGCCTGATTCACGGGGAGCTTCCTCCTGAGCTGCCTGGTAGCCCCCCCAGCGTTGCATCCTCCATCACCTCACGTCCCCATGCACAGGGATCTCGTGTTGCTGATCGCCTGTCTGAGATCCCGAAGCGCGATCACCTTGCGCCTCCCGCAGGTAATCGGTCAGGAATCCTGTCTTCACCAACTCAGCAAGTTGATGCCCCAACGCCAGGCAGGTGCGGAGCGTGTGTCCATAAGCCTGATGGAACTCACACCACTCGTCCTTCCTTCCTCCAAGCACCTTGTCGGTTTTCTCTGGTACTCGGAGTCTTGCAGCCACGGCAGGGATGGTGATCAGCTCCGCCAACTCCACCATGAAATCATACCTAAGGGGTGCGTTGTTCTCCCTTGCATGCCCCCTGGTCTGGTCCTTCCTGGGTGCATAGGGACGAGGCCTTCCTTGCACCTTCTTCCCTTCCTTGGCCTCGTACACCCGCGCCTGCTACTGCAGCTTCCCCTGACCTCCGCGTGGCATCGACGGTGCAGCGCTACCTCTCTTCTCAGAGACCTCTGTCTCTGCTACTATGTGCGCCACTGCGCGTCGCCGAATCTCAGCAAAGGTGGCAGGGTGGCTCCTGATGAGGGATTCACTGAAAGGACCAGGCAGCACGCCTTTCTTGAACGCATGCACTAACATGTTCTCGTCCTTGCTAGGCAATCTCACCACCTGTGCAGCAAAACGGTTGAGGAAGTCCTTCAGCGACTCCCCCTGGTACTGGCGCACGTCGAACAAATCGTAAGATACCACCGGTGGCGCTCTGTTGACGATGTACTGCTCCATGAACAGCTTCGAAAACTGATGGAAGGAGGTGATGTGGCCCTCTGGCAGACTTACGAACCACTCCACAGCTATTTCGCTCAGTGTACTCATAAACATCTTGCAGTACACAGCGTCTGAGCCTCCAGACAACATCATCTGAGTGTGGAAGGCTGTCAGATGTGTTTCTGGATCTTCCATCCCTGTGAACGACGCCTTCACTCCCACCAGGTTGGGAGGCACCACCGTGTTCATAATTTCATTGGAGAAGGGCATGGGAAAGGCCCTTGGGGGCGTTGGTGGAGCCTGATCCTCTCCCACACAATTCCCAGCTTGCTGCATGTGGCGCAGATTCAAGCATAGCTCTTCATTTGCTCTGTGCAACTCCTCATTCCTGGCCTGTGAGGCGGCCAGGTCTTCCTGCATACGCGCCTGATGCGCTCTGAACTCCGCCACCGTCTCCTGGAAGGCACGCATCGTTTCCATGAGTTGTTGCATGGTAACGCTTTCGCCTCCGTTTGGAAGAACGGACAGGTGTCTTGTATTCCTCATCTTCGTAGTTTTCTGCTCTCACTCTCGTGTATGGGACCTTGTTTTATTTCGGGCGCCACGATGGGCGCCAAATGTTCTTGCTGGTTGACTCGCCTGTCAGTTGACTCCACGACACTCACACGCCTCCTCCCTCACGTTGATACGTGCTTGGTTCTTTCGAAACAATCTGCACTTGCAAAAGAGAAAGGGGGCGCCCTAGAGGCTATTTTCACTCCGACGCTCAAGTCAATAGTGGGCAAGCAACACCAAGTGTATTGAGTTTCTCTGTGTTTAGGTTTAGAAACTGCGTACCTTTGTGAAGTATTTTACTGTCCCTTATATAGTCTAGGGTTTACTGCGCCGCTAGCCCTAATTAGGGTTTCCTGCGCTGCTAGCCATATTTAGGGTTTACTGGAATACCCCTACTCCGCTATCACCCAATCTTAGGGTAATCTAGCACATAAGGTTTCCTTCTCTAGAGTGCAAACTTTACAGGGTGACCACCTGGATGCCTCCTTGTGCACCTAATCTCTGGGGCCAGCTGTTCTGGGAGTGCCTTCACTATTCACGTGCCATGCATGTAGCTTCACTGGGAAATCCTAGTTCTGATGAGTACTCGACCCTCAGGACTCTACACCTAACTATGCTCTCCCTGCTACCCGTATAGGCTCTTCATGATTCAGGCCTCTCCCTACCTCTAGGTATTTAACTGGTCATTGGCCCACACTGGGAACCAATCTTAGCTGTTCTGTCTACGCTGTTCAAATTACCCGAGACTGATGTCACCTCGTCACACTCTGTTGCCGAGGACTGATCACCCTGCGGAGTGACGAGGACACATCAACCCTTTCTGGTGATCGTCAGCTGATGACTAATCACTCTTCTCTGTGGGAACATGCTGATGACTAATCACCCTTCTCTGAGGGGACACACCGATGACTGATCACCCTTCTCTGATAGGGCACACCGATGACTGATCACCCCTCTCTGAGGGGACACACCGATGACTTATCACCCTCTAATCCAAGCTGCCTGCGGGGTCCACTCCACGTGGCTTTGGCCCATGCTGTGGGACCCAGCTGACGTGGTTCGCCCTTTACTATCTGTTCTCAGTGTCCGAGGACTGGTCGGTACATGCTCTTTCTTACTACTGCATCCATTCTCAAATAAACAAAATTCACAATAAAGAGATAGATTATATTTAGATTAAAAAAATCTAAACATATGGAACGGAGGTAATACAAATTTCCATTGGCAAATCCAGGTCCATATGTTAAAGGACAAATGAAGCAAATTTGAAGTTTCTCCTGTAACAAATTTTGAAGTCTATTGTTACCTGTAGGAGAAGCCTCCTTTCACCATGTTAGCAGCTGCCAGCTGCCATATCCAAGTTAGCATCTTCAAGAACAATGCATGCATCTTTTCCACCCAGCTCCATTTGAAGAGGAATCATGCCAGCCTTCTTTGATATTGCTATTCCAGTGTCTCCACCAGTAAAACTGAGAATTAATGTGAATTAGGTGGGGAAATTCCCAATTAAAAATGCAATGACGAAACACCTTGCCACTCACTATTTTATCTTCATAATTTGGTACAACATAACTCGTGTTTTTCATGTTATTATCTATTTCTGCAACTACATTTCAGCATACAAAAGATGAGACATGATGTATTTTCTAGCTTGAACATCTTGTTGGAAGTTGGAGCTACATTTGCAAATTAGGAATCACATGAATTATTACATAGAAAACAATAACCATTATAGTGGAGGACAACAATTACAATATGACAAAAGAAGTGCATATTACCTTATGCAGTTCACCCCCGAATGCATTGTAAGAAAGTCACCAATCTCAGAACCCTTTCCTGTGACACAGCTAATAAGATCTTTGGGGAAACCAGCCAAATGAAAGCAATGCACCATATGTAGTGCAGCGACAGCACCCTGTAAGGATTAAGAGCTAAGAAAGTTTTCTGACTCAAAGTATTCCAAATATAGGAAGCCTTTGAGATTTTATCTGAATTAAATAATAACTACTAATAACTAATAAGTTTATGCTTTATACATAGTTGCATACCTGAGTGGGGGGTTTAAGTACAATGGAGTTTCCAGCAATAAGCGCAGGAGCAATCTTTGAAACAGCCAGATTAACAGGATAGTTAAAAGGTGGAATGGCTAAAACAACTCCAAGTGGAATCTACACATAGAAATATCACAAAAGAATGCATCATTTACAGTGACAAGCACAAACATAGAGTGTAGGATATTGTTGAGATTGCACTTGGATCAGAGATATGGTCTCCTTATAGGTTTTGTAAAAAGTTTATAAGTCTAACCTAAGATGGTATTAAAAGTCTATCTTATCACCTCTAATTGTACAGTGAAATGTGGTTCATTACTTAAATAGTAAGATTTTAGACATTGCGATGTGAGGGAAAAAGTAACAATAGTTAATGGTTGGTCTTAGAGCCACCATCTCTTAAAGTGAAAGGTCAAAATACCTTGGAAGAAAGACAATATTTGGTTCTATCATTGCCTAGAAAACTATCAGAGACAGTAGTGGGTAATGATGTCAAGAAAGTTAGATAACACATAAGAACAAAGAAACAGTAATAAGATGGTCTATATCATACCTCACTGTCAGTGAAACCATTATTTGCAAGAGGTCTGATATTTGAGTCAAGAGATGAACATCAAAATTTGTGGAGAAAAGATAGCAGAGTGACACAAAGCATAACAACAATTAATTACATACGTCCACGTGAATAAAGTAAAAAAAACACAGCCGACAGTCATATAACAATAGATGCATAGACAAATGCCAAAGTGGAAAATTAAGGATACTTAAGAACTATAACATCTCAATCTCAAAGAAATCAAGTTGTGGTCATGAATCAAACATACTATTTAAGAGAAATTGTGATTGATCCGCCAACATCTTGTTGAGAAACCAACTCTATAAGAAATGAAAAACTTATCGTTATTTAATACATATTTAATTGTAACATTAATACATAATTGGAACATCAACATACCTTGGTCAACACATTGAAGCTCTTCAAAATCGTAGTCTAACAATGACGGTAATGGTGTATGTTTTAGCCAATCCTGTGTACAAATAAGTGCCTCCACCTTTTGATGTGATAAAGAACTACGATATGGATCAAGCACTCTTCTTCCTGTGCTAAATGCGGACTCAGATGCTACGGTAGAAATAGGCATAGCTAATAATTCTCGTGCCATGTTTGAAAGGATTGGAAATCTACATGAATTAATTTTCCACCAATCTAGAATATTCAAATCTGCACTTGTATCAAGTTCTTCCTCTAAATATTTTTTAAGATCAGATTTGTTTGAAGAGGTTAACCCAGTTGTTTGCAAAAATTTATTCCAACCATACGGATCATTCTTATAACTAGGTATCTCTTCATGTATTTGTTGTGTGTCATTTTCAGCTCCCTCTTTTTGACTTTTATACTCATCAAACAACAACTTCAAAGAAATATCTAATCTTGACTTTAAGACACATCCGTTATTTGTCTTTTCTGAATCAAAAAGTTGATCAATTGCCCAATTCATATATCTCATTTTGTATCTATGATCTAAAACAACAACAATTAGCAACAACATATTCAACTTGATAGGTTCACCTCAATATTTCTCATATTTTTTTTCCATTTTTTCAGCCATCTTATATGTAGCACTACTTGGATTGTTGGACTTTAGCAAATGATTGATCCCGTTCCAAATTCCTACCACCTCTAGCATATACATATTACTAGTAACATAAGAGGTACCGGAGATGCGCAAAGTAGCTTCGTAAAAAATATTCAAGAAAGGCAGAATAGACTCAACATACTCCCAATCTTCGTAAGAAGGCAAACCAATCCCCTTTCCTAACTCATTAGAATATTTTGTATCGTGAAATTCAAGCTCATCAAATGCCTTTTTATGTTTCAAAGCAGCATCTAACATCAAATAAGTTGAATTCCATCTAGTTTCAACATCCAAACAGATGTGACCCTTATATTCAATGTTTTGTTTCTCAACACATTCTTTGAATTTCAGAAATCTAGAAGGAGATGATCTAATATATTTAACTGCAGCACGAATTCTTAAAACAGAGTTATCAATCTCTTTTAGCCCACTACTCACAATTAAATTCAAAATATGTGCACAGCAGCGCATATGGATATAGTCACCTTTCAAAACCAAGTTATTCCAAGATAGTAGTCTTTTCTTCAAGTGTTGAACTCCCGTGTCATTTGATGTAGCATTATCTACTGTCAAGGTCAAAACACGATTCAAACTCCATTCATGCAAGCATGACTCAACAAATTTAGCCATGGTCTCTCCTGTATGACTTATTACTTGACGAAAATTCAAAATCTTTTTATGCAAGATCCAATCATTGTCAATGAAGTGGGCTGTCAAACACATATAACTTTTATTTTGAGGTGAAGTCCATGTATCAGTAGTTAGACAAACTCTTTGACAATGTTGAGAAAGAAACTTATTCAAATATACCTTTTTTGCATTCCATAATGATACAACATTCCGTGATAAGGTATAACGTGATGGGATCTTAAATCTTGGTTGCAATGCATTTGAATACTTCCTAAAAGCAACATGCTCAACAAATCGAAAGGGGAGTTCAGCTTCCACAAACATTTTTACCAGTTCTTCTTGACAAAATTCTTGGTCAAACCTACCATAAGAAGGAGAGTTCATATTTCCATCAACTGTGGAAGATGCACTTACTTTTTGCCTTTTGTTTTCTTCTTTATCAGGGTTATTTGGGCATCTCAACACATGATTTCGCATTGCACTTGTTCCTTTATCATATCGAATAAGAATATCACAATACTTGCATTAAGCTCTCTTATCCGACTTAGGTTCTAGTTGAGTGAAATGATTCCAAGCTTCTGAACGATTTTTTCTTCCCTCATGGCAAGGAGGTCTCACATTTGTAGAGCCAGAGATCGTTGGTGGAGTAGAAACCACATGCTCAATTGGTTTTGAGACTGAATAATCATTTTCTCCGTGCATTGATGACATTGAATAAAAATAAAAGATACAACCTATTCATTGTTGTACCCAAAAGTATTGTGTCAGACTATCTTTTTTGTAGAAAGTTCAATTAGATGATGCAATATCTTAGATAAGTTGGTATCTGTCAATTTGATATTATAGCTATACTTTTAGACACTGTTGGCCTGTTGACTATGTTGTTATATGTCTCATTTATTCTCATTAGTGACTTTAATTCAGAGAAGCTTAAAGTCCGATATACTTAAGTTTGAAGAGCAATGTTAGAATATCTAAAAATATCATATTATTATATCTCAAACTAATTTGGAGCGTTCTACATATCCCTTAAGAATGGTTTCCATACTTCTTATGTTTCATGATTTCATTCCTTATTTAATTAGTATATGAAATTTAGTAATCATTAAATTTGGGTTACCGTTTTATCAATAGTATCACATCAAATCCATCAACTTCACATTATTTAGTCTTTTTTCTCTTCTCTCTACACCTAAACCCAATAATTTCAACGGTTTCCAACTTCCCATTTTTCAGTCAACAATAATAACATGAAATTCTATAAAGCAACATTAAGAACCTGAAGGGCAAGGCACTACGATTTCTTTATAAACATGCTTGTTACTACACAATGCATATATGGAAATCAATATAATACAACAAACCTTATTGTGCCCAACAAATTGCAATAACTGTATGGTTTGTTTCTTTATTTCTTGAAAGTGTTGAGCAACAACAAGTATATCCTCAGCTCCAATGAACCTTCACTTTCCCTATAATAGGAAGATTAAATAAAAAATAAGAAAGAAAAAAAGTATTTAATGGAGAATTCTAAATCAATGGCAGGACTTAGGTTAATGATGCTACAACCGCAGAAGAAGCTTTTACTGCATTAAGAGGGATATGTTGAATGTCAAATTGATAATTGGGCGGGTGCCTACCTGATAGTTCCTCCTCAAAACTGGAACGATTTTCAGAACTGGAATTGATTTGTCAAGAGAATCAAAGGTCGAAGGTCGTGGAGAGAATCGGAGGCGAGGGAGTCGAAGGTGGTTGAGAGAGAAAGGTGTAGAGGGCGCCGGAGGCGGTGGAGAGAGAGCCGCGGTGGAGAGTAAGTGCTTCGTTGCGTTTTGCGGAGGTGCAGAGAAAGAGGGCTTCGCAGTTGCAAAACAGAATGGGTATCTGGTTTTTTGGATTGAATATTTGTATTTTCTATTTTTTTTTAAATCTGTATAAACAAAACAAATATCTGATTTGGAAAAAATATAAAATTTGGATTAAAATAAAAACTAGATTTAAATAAACAGATTAAAAATGGATCAAATCAGTTCAAAAACAGGGTCAGATTAGTCTAAGTGGATGTTTTGCCCACCCTTAATGATTTTCAATGTTTGGATTTTCTGGAAATTGGATATTTCATGCAGGTTTGAGGTATGTAGAAAACAAGTAATTTTTTTTTTTTAAAAAATCTACATATAACGACGGTTACACTTTGGAACTGTCTTTACAAGTCCGGTCCTTTCTTAAAAATGGCACCTACTTATAACGACGGTTCCCAAGGGAACTGTCTTTAAAAGTCTCTTTCATTTTTTATTTTTTTTTATTTAGTGGTTATTTCAACGACGGGTTTTGGAACCGTCTTTACAAGTATTTTTTAACAACAGTTCTCAACCGTCATTACAAAGTAGCCTTTTTTAACGACGCCTACGGAACCGTCTTTATATGTCGTTTTTAACCATCGTGAATTTTCCTTTTTGTACTAGTGTCACTTGTCAAGAATTAAAACCCTATAAAAAATTTTCCTCTATACGGTCCATCAAAAATATTTTAGGATTAATATTAATAAAGCACATTTAATGAAAATTTGAAATTCAATATATTAATCAAGATCACAATTTTTATTTAAATCCTATAAATGTATAAGTTTAACTGAGGATAAATTAAAAAATAAATATTAATATATTCATCTTGAAATGTCTAAGGACAATTAAAACATTAAAAATATGCATTTACTTTTGAAAGTAAAGATATCAAGACAAACTAATAGAATTCATACATCACTAAATATTAACTCGTATCAAGAGTTCAAACACATGCATAATAAATTGCCAATACCTGCAAATATTCTTATTAAGTTAAATTAATTTACTAATGTTTTTAATTGAACTACGTTAAAAAAATAGATGGAATAAAAAGAAAATAAAAAATGATGTATTAATTTATATTCGAATATAAATTTGATGGATAATTTTCTAGAGAAGCCCCATCCTCGGCAACCATTCAGCTAAATGCATAGTTGAACATCATCAGTTGCTTCATAAATACAAGAATTGAGGAATACAAAGCATCAGCTCCATTGAGACTAGACATTATCATTAGTATTGCGTTACAGCCTACTGGCTCCTCCGGAAAGAATTAAACAGATAAAGCCTTACCATCAATAACTTCACAATACCAGTCCTCACACAATTGTTCCTAGTAGTCACCTGCTTGTGCTAAAAAACAGTTTATTGTTACCACAAGGAATAAAATGGTTACAAACTTGTAATATCAAAATATTTGCAGACACCAATGGCAGATATTCACAAAACTTTGAATTGGCTTTTACTCATAAAAATGATTCCTATCCCAATTATCTAACAGGCTAATAATACATTCACTAATCTAGTAGAACAAAAAAAGAGTTCCCCTGCACAAGGGCAGGGAAAAAAGAAAAAAAAGGGAAAGTAGGGAGGGGGTTACAAGGAAGGAAGAGACGATCCTGTACACATACCTCTATATTCGTCTCTTTCCAAAGAAAATACCCTCTAAAAACAGCGGTAATATACAAGACCTGTGAAATGAATAAGTAAGCAATGATGCCTACCAATACAATTTTTCCTAAATTTTAACAGGACCTACTGAAAACAATGGATATCTATCTCCATATTCCAAAGCCCTCATGTATGACCAGCATCATCTGCAGACAAACCATAACAAATTTGAAGTCTTCTTTTCATTCAGCAATGAGAAATATAGATAAATGCAACAGCAAAAAAAAAAATTTGAAGGTCACATTCAAACAAAGGAAAAAAGGATGCACAATTAATAGGAACCTCGGATCTTAAGCAATAAATATTGCAAAACCGAGTAAATTTCAAGAGTGGATTTCCTCTAAGAAAACAATAACGGCATCCCTATAAATTGACAAAACAACATCGGGTATGTGCAGTACATATTACAAAAGAGTAAATTTTCATCAGTGAATTCTCTAGGAGAAACAATCACCATATTAAAGCATAAATGTTAGTCAAATGAGATACTATTTGCATCTAAAAATAGTTATGGTCATTTGAGGGGCCCAGTATATATGGTTATGGTAGCGGCAGGGAAGTGAAATTAGGCCCTTGAAGGCAGAAGTGAGGAGTGGAACACGTGAATGTGATTGAAGGAGGGAGAATAACAAAAATGACAAGTAAAAGAGGAGAGAGGGAGGAAATTGTTATCAATATTAGCTAGCCTGAATGACTCTTCCTTAGGAAAGGGGTAATCTACTTTTTTTTATTTTCTTGAGTCGCAGCCCTGTAACAGATTTATACCTCTGAAAAGCTCCACTACTTCAGTATCGACATTGCTTTAGTTTTACCATTCCAATATCAAAAAGAAATATTATTTGCATTTAAAAAATTCCATTGTCTTTTACACTCATAGCTGCATCATAGTTAAAAATGTCAAGATATACAAAGGGACTATCCTAAAATGGCAACAGCGGGATTGCACAAATTGGATGGCTTCTACAATACAAACTAAATAATTTATACACATACTAAAAAACTCATTACCCAAAATGAAAGTAATTCATGATAAATATGTCACGGTTTACACTAACAATCATCACCAAGGCTAGAGTAATAAGAATGTAGGAATGAAGGAAAAGAAATTGATGATGGTGAAATTATTAGGAAGGAAAAACAGAATAAATGAGAAAAATTAGGAAAAACCAGAGCCAACAGAGACCAGTGATTGTTCAATGGCCATAAAAAATACATAAGCAAGCAGTGAGACTGAGTTAGAAAACAACATGAAACAAAGCAACCTTGTGTTGATGGAGAAAGAAACCCTACAATGCTTCTAAAGCACAAAGCACTACAAAATGGAAGAGAAATCATATGTTTACCCAAAAAATAAACTAAATGTAGTTTCAGGGCTAAAAATGGGAAGCCCGTCACAGTGGCACTACTATAGCACATAAAAGCTACATTTCTGGTAACTGCAACCACAGCAGCTGCTACTGAAACCACTCCATTATTTGAAACCTGTAGCAGTCCAGGCTGCTCCATACTCTTCCATTGCACAAAATTGACTACAACGCATACCATAAAAAATAAAGTGAAAGCAACACTTTTCTTCAGCCATTCACAATAAATAGATCTTATAGAAAATGTTTTCTTTGTATTGTATTTTGTTATTATTAAGACATAAATGAATTTATGTGCACCCAATATCATTAACCATTTAAATACACATTTTCTAGATTATAATAAGGAAAAACATGTTAGCAAGAAATAAATGAGGGAGAAGCTGAAGTTCAAATATAAGGGTCTGCTTAGCTAAACAATAGATGCAACTCAAACTTATACATATATAAATATTATCCCAAAGACATTGCTTCCTAGTAAATTCCAGATTATCCTTGAAGGTTCTAGAATCTAGACTTCCACAAAGAATAGTATCTGGCCCCACAATACCTAAGACTTCTAACCAGAATGAAGGGGGACAAACTCCCAAGTACACCATTGTTTTCAAGTAAATGCATTTCATCAATCAAGGCTTGTCAGCCATTCAGGGTGACCAAGAGCCTTATGAACATTGTTAGGAACAATGATGGTGGACAAGGAGAAAACAAATGAGGAATATGAAAGAGACAAACGATGATAACCTAAAAAAATTATAAACAGGAAATGGATTACAAGTAGATTGAATACCATTTCTAATATCAATAGGCCAAGCATGATCAAAGGAGAATGTGAGAACAATCAAGGATCTATGGTATCAAAATCTTGTGGTGGAGGATCTGAGTTACAAGGATCTTCATGTAAGGATGAGGTTGTTATTTGTGCCAAATGTTGGTATGTGATTAGAGGTAGTGAAGTAATGTTATCTGCACTTTGAATTTGAGGTTTGAGAGGAAGCATGAATAATCAATGGATCACAGGATAGTACAAGAAAAACCTATTGAACAAATGAAGAATGTTCAATGGAAGATATATAATACCTTTAGCTTGAGGGAGAATAGTATTTATACCCTTTCTAAAAGGAGAGAATATTCCAAAAAGCCATACTTAATAGCCTTTACAGAAACCTTGTCAAGACCTAGAGAGACATTATGAACAAAACAAGTAGACCAAGCCCTATTGATTAGAAAACAAGCACCAAGGATTGCATCTCCCAAATGAGGATTGTCGTGTTAAGCTAATGGATTTCAACCTTATATGTTCTTCATATTCTTCATTAGAGAACTTTGGCTCATAGATTTTAGATTTGGAAAAATATTGGTTGATTTTTCAGGAAAGCCATGTAAAGAGCCTAACAATTCTATTAGGTGCGGCTCATTCTTTTGCAATATGTGCATTGAGGACGCTCTCTACCACCACACCCTCCTCTAATCTCACAGTCTCCTTTTCCTAGAGTATAAATCATGGCAGAAGACTCAACAGATTTTTGAATATTTCTATCCTAAGTTGGAACAAGGAGCCATGTTATCAAGTTTTCGATAGAAGGAACTTCCTAACCAGTTAAAATTTGGATTCATTGCATGAGGATCATAACCATATAAAATTTATCCAACTTCTTTTTTATCTCATCTAATGAGTCAACTTCCAAGAACATCTTCAATTCCTCAACTGCATGTTGAGTTTCAGCAGTAAAAAGAGATCATGTCATCATCAAATTGCTTGAATGAAGCCAATCAGTTAACAGAATTGTCGAGGTGTTGGATATCATACGCAAAACTATTTTGGGCATTTGGTATTACAAGTTTTGAATGACCTAGAGTGCTCAAAATATTGGGATATACTGATTGCCAAAGTAGAACACAAAGCTGAAAAATCATTTTTTTCCACTTTGAACATGATCTAGTGGTACTCAAATCACATGCTCTCTTAAATGATCATGAAAACCTTGGCCAGGGAACCAAAGTTCAACTCAAGCTTACCAAGATAAGTAGTTTTTTCCATTTAATATCTTAGAATTTACAGAAGGGGTCCCAGAAATACAAGAGATGGTCCTTGAAGACATGTTGAACCAAAGGCATAGACACAATTTCCGTAATGCAACAAAGGAAGAACAAAGTACAACTCTAGGATTTCAAGAGAGAAATAATGAGCAACTATAGACAAGCCACTAAATGGTACTAGAATGAAGAACAAAAGGAAAAAATGAGCTCACAAGAATCTAATGAGTCAAACAACGATGGTCAGAAAGGATTTTGACCACCAAAAGGTGGTAGGTAAGGCACACACCATTGCATTGACCAAAATTTGGATGCACGGTAATCAAGGTTGATCACAGTCCTTGAGACGCACCGAACCAAAGTGTTGACGAACGAAACTCAAACTATGGATGATGACAAAAGGCTTTGAACAGCAGAAAAAGGCTAAGGACAGTGACTAGATGACAATTTATTGGCGTAGAGAGATAGGCAAAGCGGGATTAACATGCTCTAATACCATCTTGAGAAAAATAAAGAAGAGTAAGAATCAATTTGAGAGTGAATTTCCCTCTCTTATGATCTCATTTATAATAATAACACTGGATACATCAGGTACAATGTATGAAAAGGAAGAGAAGATAATATGAAAACCTATATCTAAGATTATTTATGAAAAGATAGCAGCAGAGCATGTTGAAGACATCTCAAAGATGAAGAACAACAACCAGACTTGAGAAGAGAGAAGGAGAACCTTAAGAATGTGAGAGGGAGAACATGTACCCAAGGTTGTCAAACTCGCAAGTCTACGTAGACTCGTGGAAGGTCAGTAGACTCGACTCGTAGATCCGAATCGTAAACTAGCAAGAGTTTACTTTCATATTAACAAATAATAATTAATAGTTCATATTTTCAAAATGTGTAGTGCAGGTTCAAAAATGTTGGGTGTAGGAAGCAATTGCCTTAAATTAAAAAAAAATCAAATTTTGAGCCCATCTATTCTGTAGCCCAATAAAAAAAACATAACCCTAATCCCCTAAATCACACTACATAACAATGCAACCCTAATTTCACACCACCCATCTTTAACCTTACATGATGAACGGCACTAACCACCTGCAACCCGCGACCACCACAACCACCGCGTGAACCACCTGCAACTTGCGACCACCGCACGAACCGCCACGACTCCGCGACTGACCGGCACCACCGCATGACCGCTCCGCTCAATCGTCACAACCGCCGCACTCCACAGAAGACGACGCACCAACTTTGCGCACTCAACAAAAGAGCAACCAAAACAAAAATGAAATGTGAAACCCTAAGATCACTTTGTTTGCCCCTTCAGAACGACACCATTTTGGGTAAAAAAAACCCAGTTAAACTCGCCTACTTGGACTAGACTCGCGATTTCACTCCGAGTTTGCCGAGTTCATTCCGAGTCTGCCGAGTTTGCTCAAAAAACAAGTCTACTACCGAGTTAACTCGATGAGGGCATTTGGATACGTAAACTCGAACGAGTCAACGAGTTGACTCGTGAGTTTGACAACCCCTTGCATGTACCAACACCAAAGTACATCGGAACACTGAAATGAGGTCAAAAACAAAGACAAAAAAGGTTGAACAAACAAACAATCAAGTGTGAGTCAATTTTCCAGAAAATAATGACAGATAATTTCAATGTGTCTAGTTCTCTCGTGGAATACTGGATTGGAAGCAATGTGGAGAGAAGTTATAACAATACATCACTAGATTGTCTAACCTCACAGAAGTTTAGCTCTTGAAGGAATTGTTTCACTAATACAAGTCCACAAGTAAGAGACGCCATTGCCCTATATTCAGCTTCAGTAGTTGATCAAGCCACTACATATTGTTTCTTACTTTTCTAAGAAAGAAAATATTTCCTCCAAGAAAACACAACATCTTGTAGTAAGATGTCTATCGGTAGGGGATCTTGCCCAATCAGCATCACAATACTCATAGGTTTGGGTGTTTCATTTATCTTCATATATAGCAAACCTTGTCCTAGAGCCTCTTTTAGGTACCTTATGATACAAATGATGGCATTCCAATGGCCAATACAAGGAGCCTACATGAACTAACTAACAACACCAAATCAGGTATACTAATAGTAGGATAAATAAGTTTACAAACCAATCTTCTATATCTTTCTGAATCAAAGAACGATTCACCTTGTTCTATCATTAACTTTTGATTTGGGTCCATAGGACGACTATCCATTGATCTACAGTTAATCATACATGTCTCTTTTAGGATGCCTAAAGCATACATCCTTTGAGATATTACAACACCTTTTGACTAAGCTACTTCAACACCCAAGAAGTTTTTGAGCCTGCCAAAATCCTTGGTTTAAAAATGTTTACACAAGTGGTCCTTTAGCTAAGATATTCTAGCAGCATCATTTCCTATAATAATTATATCATTGACATATATTATTAAGTAAACACATTTTCCAAGAAAGGTATGACAACAAAAAGTTGAATGATCTACTTCACCACGTGGTGATTGCTTGAGGCCATGGAGAGAGCGGCACAACTCAAGAGGTTGTTCCATGTAGACTTACTCTTCTAGATATCCATGAAGAAAGACATTTTTAATATCCAGTGGATGAAGTGGCCAATGACAAATAGCAACCATGGCAAAGAAAAGACAGACAATAGTCATTTTGGCCACTAGAGAAAAAGTAACATTATAATTGAGGCCAAAATATAAGTGTATACTTTGGCAACTAATCATGCCTTAAGACGATCAACTTCACCGTTGGGACCAACTTTAATGGCATAAACCCATCGACATCCAACTGTCTTCTTCCTAGGTCGAAGGACAACTAACTCACATGTGCCATTATGGTCAAGAGCAAACATCTCCAATCATGGCTTGTCACCATCTAGGATGGTGAAGTGCTTCATTCACCTTTTAAGGAATAGTAATAGAAGACACAACATAGAAAAGAACAGTAAGGAGACAACTTGTGATAGCTAAGAAAATTATAAATACATCATCAATTACAAGTAGAATGAGTATCTTTTCAAGGGAAAATGGGCTAGGCTGAATCATCATTCCTAGGAGTCATGGTATTGGGCGATGATTGAGAATAACTTAAAGAAAGGGATTCACCTTGGAGCATTGAATTAGTCATTTAGGTCCTGCCTTGGTAGGTAATAAGAGGAGGTCATGGTAGTTCAGGAGGATTTTGAGCAATATTGGGATTGTCAGAACCATAAGGAATAAGAGACTCAATTAATGGTATAGGAGAGATCTATTGGATGGAATGAACATCTTGAACAAATTAAGAGAGGTAAGAAGTCTGTTTAAAAAAATGACATTAGTAGACATCTCTAGTACTTCTTGGTTTCAGGAGAGTAACATGGATACCCCTTTTAAAGTTGAGAATAGCCCAAGGACACATTTAACAATGCGAGCAGAGTTTATCTAACCCTAGAGACAAACCATGTGCAACCAAACACGGGAAATATGAAAGAGAGGATCATTTGGAAAGATAATGGAATAAAGAACCTTATTGTTGAGAGAATAAGATGACATTCTATTAATAAGAAAGCAAGCAATTAAGATAGCATCGCCCAATGATGGACTGATATATTGGCACCAAGCAATAGGGTATGAGGAGTCTCAACCAAGTGAATATTTTTCCTCTCATTTTGTTGAGGTGTGTGAAGACAAGTAGATTGGTGTAAAATTCCATGCGAACTTAAAATTGCAAAGAAATTAGAGAAGTACTCCTTGGCATTGTTACTTCTTAAAATTTCAAATTACTTGGCCAAACTGATTTTAATCAAAAAGATGTAAAGATAGACAATACTTCAGAACGATCTTTCACAAGATAAACCAAAGTACATCTAGAATATTCATCAATGAAAGTAACAATATCTGAAACAAAAGACGTGACATCACTTTATCCCCAAATATCATAATGGATAATAGAAAAAATAGAATTACATCTTGATTCAATCCTTTTAAAAAAAATAAGATCTAACATGTTTTCCTAGTTGACATGACTCAGATTCTAATATCCTAAGACTACTAAGTTCAGGGGCCATTCTTTTTAATTAAGATGAGTGAGAATGTCCCAAATGATCACATAAAAGTTTAGGAGATGGTGATGCAAAAGATGATACATGTAGACTAGTTCTAAAATAGTATAACCTCTCAATTCATGTCCTCCTCAAATTAGTCAACATGTACCAAGTTCATGTATAGCAAAGGAATTGGCATCAAAGGTTTTTGAACAATTTAAAGACTTGGTTAATTGACTAAATGAAATAAAATTGAAAAGACAAGCAGGAACAAAAAGAACATATTTTAGATTTAAGGAAGAAAGGGAAACTTGACCAACCCCCTTTGAGGAAACTTTAGAACTATTGGCTAAAGTTATGAAATAAGGATTTTTCTGGAAAAGAAAGGGATGAGAACAAAGGTATTACCAAAAATGTGATCAAAAGAACCTGAGTCATATAAATGGATTTGACTTTGAACGGATTATGAGTTCCAAGTTGTGGACGAGCATGGATTTGCAAATGCTTGTGCCAAGTTATTAGATTTCAACATTAGATATTCTTTCTTGGTATTCTTCATCAGAGAGTTTGGACTCAGTAGCTGCAACTTTAGAGACATTGAATGTCTTGTCAAGAAATTCGTGCAAAAAGCAGTTCTCTTGAATGTGACCCATTCTCTTATAGTGCGTGCATTGAGAACGTGCCCTACCACCATGTCCTACTTTAGAACTGCATTCTCCACTTACACGTCTGGAAACCATGACAAAAGACTCCTTAGCTTCTTGAACAATCCTACTTTGAAATGTTGGAACCAAAGCAATTGTGTGGTCAAGCTTTCTATCGTGACTTGTTAAAAGTTTATCTCTAACAAGTTCAAAGTTTGGATGTACAACATGGAATATCATCACCATTTGTCCACCTTTTTATTGCTCTCATCTAATGACTCAACCTCCAAGAACATCTTTAATTCTTCAAAAGCAAAATTAACTTCACTCATGAAAGACATCACTTCATGATTTGTTTGCTTAAGAGAGGCAAGCCTATTGGCAAAGTCATAAAGGCGTTGAATATCGTTTGCAAAAATATCGAGCCTTTTTCCAAAAAAGAATTGCATGTTTTAAACAATAAGGGTACAAAATAATTACAATTCCATAGAAGGCCACAATTACACACAAAGTTGAAAATCAAATAGCTTCAATTGTTCAGCTTGATCAGAAGGCATGTTACTCTTGTCTTGTTCATGGTGATTTTAGAAACCTTGGCCAAGGAACCACCCTGAGTCAGACCAAGAATTATAATTTTTCCAATTTAGTTTTTCATAGGTAATGATGGTAGCAGTTGCAGAGGAGACAATAGCTATAGAAGACATTGTCGTGGAGTCTGAGGAGACCAAAAGAGAAAGAAACAATAGAAAATCCTAGGTTAGACCTTCAACCACACCGAAAAAGAAGAATCAATTTTCAGAACGATGACAAAGAGGTCTGAAAAGCCTAAGGAAGGAGCCACGACGTTGCTTCGTGAGAGGAAGACGACACATTGACAACAAGCACAAAGCAACGACAAATGGAAAATGTGTTTGTGGTGGTGTGTGGAGCAGAATTTGTTTCCTGGACCGATGAGGTTGGTTGTCGCCTGAAGAGACACTTCAGATCCGATGGTCACCGTAGAAATTTGTGCTACCGTCAGCCGACAAAAACTATGTTGGAGAAGATAGAGACCAGCAAAGCAGGATCAACGCACTTTGATACCAACTTGTGATAAATAAAAGAGATATATTTTAGAGGGCTTGATCACACCTCTCCTATGATCTCAGTTATAATGATAGAATTCTAGGGAAGAGCAAAGATCAAAAGCCTAAACTAGATTTCAAGATACGAAGATAGGTACATCACATAGCTACAACATGAGGCAATTTTCTAATACTACTTTCTACCTACATTTAATACCATTGAGGAAAAATCTTTTTACAAACATCACCAATAAATAAATTTTAAAACTAAAATGTTACAAATTCCTCCCATGAAAAGTTCACAATCTTACCCCATCCTCCACAAAAAAAAAGATTCAGAAAAATATGTATTTCAATAGTCACTAAAATTTTGACAAGGGCATAGAAAATAAAAATACCTGTACAATGGTAACAAAAGGGTATAAGATTCCAATCCAGACAGAACCAAGCACAGTCACAGCTGCTTCATCCATTAGACATCATCATTCCACTTTAGAATTGGGTGACCGGATAAGCAAACTGCTCTGTCCTTGTTGCATATGTTTCACTTGTTGCTGAGGTTGATGTTGCAAAGCTACATCTTTGGGAGAATGCTGCTCCTTCTCCAGCTCCTGTTGCTGCTGCTGATGTTCTGGAGGCTGATATGACTGTTGAGTTGGGATAGGGTGTGCTAAAGTTTGTTGTTGAAGAGTCAGTGGCTGCTGCTGCCACTGCCCTCCAGAATTATGTGCATGAGAAGGTAAGCTAGTTGATAATTGTTGTGGTCCCATCCCTTGATTAATAGTTGTTTGCTCATGTCCAACAGAATTTCCAACAAGTGTTTTACTCCCTATAGAGCTCACTTGAGTAACTAGATTGGCCACACTGGAATCAAATGGTGATTCTGACGTTTTCCACTGACAAGATGCAGCAGGAGGAACAACAGTTACACTAGCTGCATCCATACAACCTGGAGACATTGCAGTGTTTGTACCAACTTGGGAGGCACTGTTTGCAGGATGTTGATCAACTTTAGGTGAATCAGATTGAGACAAGTTTGACGACTCGGAATGCACCTGACAGTTTTGTTGCAACATTCTCTGAACATTTGGTTGAGTTTGATTACTTTGCTTAGACTGTGGCTGGGATTGCAGTTGCAGTTGATGATGGTTAGAAGCAACAGCTGTCTGTGGAGATGATGATATATGGCCAGCAGTAACCGACAAAACATTTCCTGGAATGCTATTATCAGATGGAGATACCACTGGCTGAAGTTGTTTCAATGAAGTGTTTGTTGGTCCAGAATGTAGCTTTTGCTGCAACTGGGAATGATTTGAAGAATGAGCAGGAACTACGGGCTTGGGTGGTTGATTTGGATTACCAGATCCAGGATATAAGTTTTGCCCTTGCATCATGGACATGATTTGGTCCCCTTTCTCAACAGTTTGGCTTCCTGGAGGTACAGATAATCCATTTAGATGAGAAGAATCCACAGAGTTATTCTGATTGACCACGATGTTTCCTCTTCCTAGTCCTTTGAGAAGTTTTGCCTGCTGTTGAGCCTGTGAATGCTGTGGCTGATTAGGATGCTGCCTGCCTGGCTGCGGATACTGCCGCTGCTGTGGTTGCCGCTGCCTTTGTTTTGCTGCCTGATTAGTCAATGCACTAGCCCCAGGATTCCTGCTGAAACCATGTGGTAGGTGATGTTTCTGCTGTTGTTGCTGGGAAGAAATGGGAGTCAAAGGGGATGTCGGCGTTACAGCGGAAAGAGATACTTGCTGCGATGAATTTTGAGGTTGTGCCTGGGAATTATTTTGGGCAGGGGACGATATAGGAAGTTGAGACTGTGCCTGACCATGTTGAATCAAGGCATTCGACGCAGCAAGCTGCTGCTGCTGTTGGTGCTGCAGATAACGCTGATGTTGCTGCAAGTGCCTTTCCTTTGCCAATCGGATAGCATAGGCCTGTTGTGAATTAGTAGCATGATTTGAACCTTGAAGGGGGCGGGGATTGCTGAGATGGGACTGTTGCTGAGATAATTGATGTGGCTGCTGGGCATGCCCTGGATATGACTGAACTGATGGTGGAGTTGTCTGGTTATTAAAGGCAGAAGTCATCCCACTATAAGCAGGAATGCCTTGACTGTTCCCTTGTGTAACCTGCATTGTCGGAAGTTCTGGAACCATGGTTTGTCTTTGGTGTTCTTGATTATGGCCAGGCTAAAGAAAATGGGAAGAAAAATCATTAGTCAAAATAAAATAAGATCACAAAACAATGTTGTCAGATGCACAACAGCAAATCAATCAAAAATTACCAAAAATTACCAAGACAAGCCATTAGAAACGTTAAAAAACTAGGATGCTAGTTGGATGGATATGAAGTTTCATTGCCACTAGAAGAAATTCCAACTTCAAAATGTTAATTGTTATCAATACAGCCCCAATTAAATTCTAAGAGAGAATATGAACAGTTCTCACCCTCATCATGTGTGCAGTCTCCCTAGGTCTCAGCATTGAGTTTCCTTGTCCAGCACCAACTCCAGAGTGAATATTTCCAGGGCTTGGCATCCCCACCATACTAGAAGAAAGCATGCCCCCAGAACTAAGCATTGGTGATGATGGAATTCCTTGAAACCCTGGCCTGGACATCGTAATGCTTCTGTTGATCCCACTCATCATGCCCATACCATTACCACCAGGCAACATTCTCGCACCACCACGATCACTTCCTGAAAGAGATCCAGGAACGGGCATGGTAGATTGCTGCATGTTTCTACTAGACAACATCTGATTATATTGATGCATTCTCTGTTGTTCATCAACTGATAAAGGTGGAGTACGTGAAACTCCATATCTACTATCCCTAAAAACACATGTGATTCACAAGCATTGAATAACTAATATTGTTACATAATTTAATAATTGGACAGCAAGAAACTCTAGTTATAAAATATTCTAACCTGGCAGAGGCCCCCAATGGACCAGATGATGATAAGTTATTGCTAAGATTCACACCAGAAGATGATGGAATAGATGAATTCAGGGCAGCTGAAGGATGGACTGGTGGTACAGAACTATGATTTGACATTGGTAAACCACCAGTATGAGACCCTTGATACCCAAGGGACAGGCCATCTGGGCTTGTTTGATTTGTATCACAAAGATCAAGTGGCCTTTACCAGAAATTAAATATGATTAAAATACTAGAGCAGTTGTGCTAAACAAAATAACAATGTACAGCCCAAATGTGAAAATTTCAAGACAAACCATACTGTGCTAAATGAGAAAACATAGTAATTTAATAATATTCAAAATTTCAAACTTCAAAGTAGATCCGCCCCCCATATAAAGCAAATAGAACTTACGTCAAAATACTCCCATTCAAGTTGTTCGGACAGATTTGGGAAAGGGCAGAGCCATGCGAACTATGGACAGGTACTAATGGTTGGTTATCGTTCTACATACAAAGAAAAGCATTTCAAATTAGTTGTCAGAAATTAAAAGAAGGGAAGGGGACAGGAAATAAGAAGGTTAACAAAAAAATTATGATGTTTGCCAGGTAATCAGATTATAATCATAATTAAAAAAATAACAGTTAGACTTAAATGTCCAACATCCTCAGAAACAACTGCACTCTTAGAATCAGCCAGGAAAAAAATTAATAGATGTGGCAAAGGTCAAAGGTTATCCTTCTAACTACAGGAAGGGGGAGGCTATTAGTTTGTTTGAGATAGTAACAAATAAGTAGAAATTAGTCTCAAGTCTCGGACCACTTAGTCTCAAATCAGAAATCCCCACAAGCCTAAATTGGACATGTTTGGGACTCCAGCTATGGACCTCAAAAAACACTCAGACTGAATTGGAACAACTTCACCCAGCACAATTCTAGTTGAAGCTCCATTGAGCCCAATCAAGAGCACATTTTGGCTCAACACAGAACTCAGACAAGGGAGAAACAACAGGTAACAGCAGTGGGTTTCAGTTGACTTTCAGTGACAGTCTTTTAACAGAACATGTCTTGGGATGAAGATACAACCATGGGATACTGCACAGGTGAGTTTGGGGAAACAGTATCATACAATTTATCAGTTGGCTCCGTTCAACCTTGAGAAGAAAACTTGACTGTTAGGATACATAGTATTCTTAGCGTTGTGGGGAAGACCAAGTAAGGATAGTTAGAATATTAGTTAGTTGTAGTAAGTGACAAATAAATTGGCGTGGATGAGAGGGAATGCATTCAAATATGTTATCATTTGTAAGTTGACAAATACTTCTATGTGAAAGAGAAAACCCCTTAAAGGAGAGGCCGTTGCAAAAGAGATTTCTCTCCTTTTTTCTGTTCTAGGCTCCCAACAATAACAAAGCAGGAAAGGATAAAATATTTGAATAGTCAAATGTTAAGGTAGATTATGCAAGTACAGATTTCTAAAATTATAGCAACAAGTTTTTGTACAAGAATGTTAATAATGGTTTTACAACTAAAAAGTCATTGAACCAATCAAAACAATTGTTCAATAATCTATGTCAAACTGTCACTGAATCATTGTTGAACCGGTGTTAATAAAAATTAATAATAGATACAAATAATATCAAAGAAACAGAACATCTTAGCATTCCTTAAATCTAAAAAAAAACACTCTGATATAAACTCATAATTGAAAAATATTGAGAAGACTAAATAAATTTATTGCCAATTTGAACCAGTTATGACTACCAGGTCACCAATTTTTAGACCAGTTCT
Source organism: Phaseolus lunatus (assembly GCA_013389735.1). NCBI lineage: Eukaryota > Viridiplantae > Streptophyta > Magnoliopsida > Fabales > Fabaceae > Phaseolus > Phaseolus lunatus. The sequence continues at coordinate 14,276,264 of CM023864.1, forward strand.
TTCACAAGCAGGTTTGCTGGTTTAATTGGACTCCTGCTGAACCAACCAGTCCAGTCGCTTTTCAAATCATAAGTTGTAATAAAACTAGATCTTAAAGTCACTTTCATAGAACTGCAACCATCGTTCAATTGAAGTCGACTCAAAAAGATTCAACTGTATAACGTTAATTGAATTAACCACTAATCACCTGATTTAATTAGTCATATATGTGATTGGTATACCATCTATAAATGTCTTGCACATTATGAACCACTTAACATAAAAGCTTTTGCTTAAAACCTGATTCCTGTGGAAACGTTGCTTCTGCCCAATTTTGATAATTTTATCAAAATGAGACTTCAAGGTATCCTCCTCCATTGGTCCTTGCAAACGCTGAAACAACTGCCTAGCACTACCCTGCTAAAGATAGAAAATAACCAACCAAAGTTGAAAACTTTTCCAACCATGAGGATGCACTAATATGTATGAGCTAAGGCATAAGATGAAATAAATAATAGAAGTATCCATGCCTTTGGAATTCCAGGCAGTGTAGATGGATAAGACTGAGAAGATCCTGAGTCTTCAGCACTATCTGCACCGTCCCCAGCACTTCTATCCATCAAAATCTTGTGACGCTCCTTGCACTCTTTTGGCTTCCGAAAGATACACTGGAAATATTGCAAAACCGTATTACAGATCCAAGAAAAATATACCTGAGAAATAAAGGAGAGAAAAGAAAGAACAGTTCTGAATTCTCTCTTTTATCTTCGGAGATATATTTGTAAAACAAGGTACCACTAGGTCATTGTTGACTTCCCCTTGACTCTATCTGGTGGACAATACCACAATCTGGGAATGACAACAACGATTTTGGCGTCAGCCGCTCCACTCAACTATCTGGTGGAAGATACCACCACCATCAATACTCTAATTGTTTATTGGACAACGGATCTGGATCAATCAGTTGCCAGTCCCGAATAGCAGAGTATGGATGACACGATAACCCCTATGCTAATATTTTTAAAATATCTTAAATAATTAATAATGTATACATATAAAATTTCAAAAACAGAAAACAATTCAAAATCCATTCACGATCATACTATCCTGTTTCTGGTTTTATTTTTCCTTTCCTTTTTTACTAATAATATATATTTATATATAATCTACAAAACTCAAAAATAACACAATCCATGCACTAATTATGATAGCTATCCTTCTTCAGTTTCATTCTTCTTTTCTTTTTCTCATTTCCTTTCATTTCTTTTTCAGATTTTCAATTTATTTCCCTTCTGAATATTAAGTCTGAACAGTTTATAGAAGGAAAACAATTCAGACTCTATATTCATAGGGAAAAAAAGGAAAGGAGAACAACATCAAAAGACAAATAAAACCTTAAGGATCACCAAAGTGTGCTGGTACACCACAGAACAAAACTGGACCGATTAGAGACATAAGGTGGCCGTGTGGCAGGGGATGTTGCATAGAGAAGGTCATCCATTAAGGCTTTAGATTCTGCACAGGGGTGCTTTAGGAGTATAGTAAAACCAAAACAGAATGCAAAAACCCAAAACTACCCTCACTAAAAATTAAAAGGTGAGGGCATTTTTGAATTTTACTCCAACTTTCAGATCTGAAAACCTAGACAGCTCCTTATCTCATGCCACTCCGCTCCAATAAAATAGCGCTTTGACGGCCCTCAACTTCAATACAAGAAGCAATGAAGTCGTCATCACAGTGCAGTGTTGCACCATCGCAATAGTGGCCACTACAAGCACTGTTGACTACCAGAACCAAATGAATCCAAACCACAAAATTCAGATGGGTTTGGAACATTGGTTAGGATAGAAATGAAATATTGTAATTCTGTCAATTGGGTTTGGATCTGCCATTCACTATTGGAACCTAATGAATCAAAACACAAAATTTGGATGGGTTCGGAACATTGATTAGAATATGATTGAAACAATGTAATTCTGTCAATTGGGTTTGGATCACAGATTTTGATTTTGAAAACCCAAACCTATGCAATCCACCCAATTACAAATATATCTTCTTTATATATATTTATTAACCTTTAAATTAAGGCTTTAGACTTTAGAGAATACTCTGCACCGACGTATTTATTTATTTCATTTTTCAGTTCACATCTCACACTTACTCAAATTCCTAATTTATATCTTTTTTTTATTTTTATTATTTTAGAAATAAATTTGAGGATCCAACCCAATCCAATCATATACAGATTGGCTCGTCGAGTAGGAGACACAAATAAGGGAAAAAAACAGATCTGAACAGAACTAACTAAAATTGATTGGCTCAGATAAAAAAAAAATGCCCTGAACCAGATCCAAACCAACTAATGTCATCCGAAAGAAAAGCAAGAAAAAAAAACAGATTAAATAAAGAAGAAACAGAACTGAGTAGATGCAGAGAAAATACGTAAGACAACAACAGAAGGAAAATAGAATTTAAAAAAGAGAAATGAATTTTGTTGTAGAAGTTGTTGCTGCCAGTGATGGTTGCTGAGGTTATCACTGGAAGAATTCCTCTTAGTTGCTAAGGCACAGGTGTTGGGCTACTAGGTCACAGTTTTGTATCTCAAGAATACAAGACTCTATTAGGGTTTTGTTAAACATTTTGCGCTTTGGGTAGGATAAGTTACATGGCACAAACTTATTTTCTTTTTTTCTTAGGGTTAATATTGGGCCTGTGGTCTGGTAAGGTCACAGGGCCCAAATACTTCTTTGTTTTTCTTCAATAAATCTCTTACAGTTATGGAATATATCAAGCAGATAATGCCATTAAAAATGACATTGAAGAGGGAAGAGACGCTACAAAATGGCATACCATACCACCATGGTGGCCATAACCATTCTTTAACAGCATTGTTCTTACTCAGCATTAAAATGAGACATTGAATCTCCATCAGCTTTCCAATCTTGGTGAGTATCAATAAAAGGAGACATTATATATTAAGATGAACACTTTTTGTGATAGAATGTCGCAACAATAATCGAAGATATTTGTAGATGTATTAATGTCCTGCAATCATAGCACCTTTCCTATCTGAGTAACTATATCAGCACATAATTACCTTGAATTGTATAGTACTGTTAATAGCATCACTAACAAGCTCCCAGTTTGGACCCATATCATGAACCAGGACAACAAGAGCCTGCAACAGATAAGAATAGATAGATACCCACTTAATGCATGTCATGAAATTGAAATATGTATTCCAAGAAAGGAAATAAGAGTTAAGTGAGATAACTATGCACAGAAAACAACCTGGTCTTCAAATAGTGACCATGGAGTTCCAGAACCAGACTGTCCCGCAGAAACCTATAATCAGTAAAACACAAATGAAAAATAAATCAATCAGTACAGTGACAAGAGACACTTTGCTACCACACAACCATCTGTGTTCACAAGAAAATTACCTTTAGTGCTTTGGTTTTCCGGCCCCTATCCCGTCCACCACTAATGATTCTAATAAATTTACTTGGATTAGACATGTTACTCATTTGTGAAGCAGCAGGGGAGGGAATAGAATTAGTTATTGGAGCAACATTGTCAAAATTATCAAGGGATTGCTTTGATGTCTTCATCTTCTTCACACTATGCTGCCCATACAAACCTTCAAAACAGGACAGTTGATTTCATCAAACATGACAAAATGTAATATGGACCAAAGAAAAAATCTAAACATGTTATCAGATAACAAGGCAGCTTACCACCAATTCCATTAGATTCAAAGTTATGACTGTCCAATCTCTTCTTAGAATGATCCCTCTGCATTGTAAATACATTAAAACACCATAGGATAAGTACAGTAGAAAATATTGAGAAAAACAAAAGTCAAGTTCTCTAAAATCTACTAAAGCAGTATTACGCATTATAAGGTAAAAACATCATGTCCATCTATCTATACATTATTGATCCAACTACTTTTCATAGTAGAAAGAGTCAATTTTATTTTTATTGGTCAGAGGGATGAAATGAAACAAATCAGGGAAAAAATGGAATGGTGTGAAACAAAACATAACGAAATAAAACATTAATTTCATTGTGTAAACATTTTATTGTGGGATGGAAATAAAGTTATTGATCAATTTGTTGAAAACTACACCAAACCAATTGATCACTCTCAAAACTGGTGAACCAGTCACATGACAAGTTCAAACAAACCATAAAAATTGACTTGGAGAAAAACCAAACAAGAAATAGAAAACCCTTCAAAAATCAGTAAATCTGGAAAAAATCAGGAAAAGACCAATTCACAAGATAATGGGAAAAGGCTTAATACAACATCATTTTGATTTTCTCTTTAAAAAGGAAAATCAATATAATGTTTATTCTAAACCTATAGTTAATAGATGTTGATGTGTACCATTGAAACCTGACTTAAGTATCATGGCATTTTATTTCAGCTTTTGTATGTACTTTAAATGTTAAAAGCTATACAGTTATGTTTTAAATTTTAGTATTATAAAGGCATGGCATTATGTTCTTTTAATATTACTTTATACATTATTTAATTGTTAGTTTTATTTTATTAATACCAGTTTCACCATGGCTGAACCTAGAACCAATGTTTTACTTGTTCAATGACCAGTCTTGGTTGAAAAACATTGTTCTTGATCGTTTGCAAAGTGGTTAGATCAAATCAAATGAGTAATAACTTTTTTATTTCCATATTATCTTTACATTAAAAATACCAATATTTTATTCAGATCGAAAATGAAAATAATATTAACAAATAATTCAAGGCATAAATAAAATAAATAAAGGAGTCCTAGTTTAATATTAATTTTTATTATAATTTGGATTTTTCCCAAATTGAAAAATATAAGTATATTGGTAACAAGCAAATTTGTGTCATTGAAGTACATTAAAAAAGTTGACAGCAGCATGGTGCAAGTAAGGTGAGAAGTGTCAAAAATATAGAGATAAAGAGCAAAGAAGAGTAAAGATAGAACTGTAACTTCATAATTTTACAAAGAAAGACCTCTAGCTTCGCTTCATCTCACTCTCCCAAACTGGGATAGGTTTTACGAGATTCCATTATATTCCGTCCTCATTTTACCAATCCAAACAATGGAACATGATACCATTATATTCCACTCCATCCTCCTTCACCAATCAATCACAGACTAAACCTAAAACTTCATAGGTATCATCCCACCAATTTCAGTTCACCTCAATGAAATCAAGGTCCCAAACTTTTGACAATTACTCTGTCATCCCATAAATAATTAAAGAGAAAAAGGAAGCTTTCAACTTTCAGCAAAGATTTACCGGTGTATGGAGAGACTAAAACTTTGAAATTACCTAGTATGAATTTCCATGATAATTGTCCTTTTAATTCTTTGTTCTTCATGTCAGAAATAAGCGGGGTTAAAAACTCATCACAATGGACAGAAAGTACAAGGAATCCAAGGGATAATAGATTCCCCTTATCAAAAGAAAACACAAGGTAAAGCAGCAGAAAAACATCAATGGAGTTAAGTTACCAAGTCTCTCCACATACATAGTCTATATTTGGGAGTTGAATGGGAAGAATTATAAGACAACAAAAAGAGAGTAAGAAAGTGTATTTGAAGAGGAATCTTTGGTGGAACGGAAATCTGTGTGGTTGAATTTGAAGGGTTACAAGACAATCATCATTTTCCTCCAATAATTTCAACTCCCACTCCCAAGCAAGGGAATGGTTTTCTTAGGAGCTATTTGACTTGAAAAAAATGCATTCAGATTTCAAAGTTAAAAAAACAGAGTGAGGTTTTTGTAATTAGAAATGAAAGTAGAAAATATTTTCTTTAACTAAATGGCCCTTTGAAACTTTCCAAATCCTCAACTCAAACATAACCTTAAGAAATCTTGATTAAAAAGGCCAACTGTTTTTCACCAAATCAAATTCATAGGAAAGTTTTACCATACTAGTATTCATTTGGTTATTATTGGTAGTGAATTGATAAAACTGACCGGTAATAGGGAGAAATTAGAGATTGAGAAGAAAGAAGAAAAAGAATTTTATTATGATGACTCCTCGAGATCAGTGTGATCCAAGAGAAAGAGAATGTATACAACTAAGGGCAATTCTAAAGATCCTAGAAACTCTCCCAATGAAGTCTACAAGAACAACACCTCTCCCCTCTGACTAAACTCTATTTATTCTACTGATTACAACTGAATTAGTTATAACCATTTGGTGAGAGAGTTACAACAGTACCCACATACTGTCCATACTCTTTTGTCATCACATGTACACCCTGTTAATGATAGGTCCTGTATGATGAATGTTGGGGTTTAAAAAGAGATAAGAGGTGGAAATAGCACAAATGAGAACATAACAAACGGATGTATGCCCACACAAGAAAGGACATGGTACGCATGATTGTAAAAAGGGAGATAATGGGGGAGCACTGAATAGGAAAAGACATAAATAAAATCAACCAGCAGTTTGGAGATCTACAAAGGTCATTGAAAGAACACAAAGAAAATCCATTGCCCTGAAAAAAGGGAAAAAGGGACCAATAACATTAGATTACAAAGTTATAGAGTGTGGGTGGTAAAATATGCCAGAAGACCATAATTACATTCCCGCCATGTAAACTGGCCATGGCTAATGGTGCCACCATGCTGGCCTCCCCTTCACAAAATTTCCTATGGCGGTTGGGAAAAATCTGCCATGTCCTGACTAATAATATCTCTAAGGGTTTAGTTTAGCCTCTTTAGCCAAGGCCATGAGCATCTGCTGATTTATCTAGCCAATCTCACCTAACAGAATAAGACCTTTGTTGATTTTATATGTTCCAACCAAACACACCAAATTATAAAAATATATTTGCTTACATGAAAGGAAGAACAAAATATGCCATGGAAGAATATGAATCAGTGTGGACCAGCCAACCCCAAAAACACTATAGCGGAATAGCACATAATGGAGCAACTGCTACATCAAATATATTTGATGCAATGATAAGACTTCACATTAATGTAATGACATGTTTGTTAATACAGTTTACCTCTGCCTAATTACAGATTACAAACTTGAGTGTAGTTCCATCATGGCTAAGTGGAAAGATGAATACTGTTAGAGATTCAATATTGACTAGAGAAATGACCAAATTAACATACATAAGCTGATGCAAGTTTCATCTTACAAACTGATTTTGCAAGGTTGAATCAAACTTAAAGTCTATTTTCTAATTAGTATCTAGAGTCTTTTTCAAAATTGTATTGGTCTGGCAAACTCACTGTCATCGAAGGATTTTTCTTTTGTCAAAACTTTCTCCTAGGTTCACTTTCACTGTACCAGTACCACTTGCAATGAGTTTTCCAACAGTTTTAAAGGACCACCATTTTCTTCGGCACACACAGGGTTTAGATCGTGTTGAACCAATCTATCCAACCGTCCAAACACTTACACAAACACCCATCCATGTGCCCTCAGATCAGACGCAACTTTTTCCCCTCTCTACTTAGGCTATTTTATTATGATTTTCCAAATTTCAAGAAAAAAGGTGTCTTCCAACACCACACCAACCTCCATAACAAATTCTCCCATCCTTTCTAACCAAATTGTTAGTACTAAGAAAATGGACAGGTTTAACTATTCCACATTGGCTTCTGAAATCCGGCTATAGTTAAGCAGGTTGCACTACAAATCACAACCATTGAATTTGTTCCTATAAAACATGGACAATTATGTGTCAGTCTATCTTAACAAGGATTGTTGGACTTATTGTGTTACCCACTATCATGCCACTATCAAACCACCCAAAAATAACTATTCCCACACTTAAAATGTTTAATCCTTGACGTGAGAGGATAAATTTAAGATCTCACATCGACTAGAGATATAAATAAATTATAATATATAACTGGATGCAAACCTCATCTTACAAAGAAGTTTTGTGAGGCCGAGTTAGCCTTAAATTTCACTTTGTAAGAAATATCATCAGTAGAAAATTATTTTAAAAGAATACCTGTTCACTCAGGACAACAGAATCCAATTGCCATCCCTGATCATATGCAGAACCCTGTACACATAATTGTTAAGCATCTACAACAGAAATACAGATTAAAAATAAAAAAGGATCCACAAGTTTCAAAAGTGCAAACATATGCATGAATACAGATTTTGAATACCAGATTCTTGGGCTTCTTCTTTTTTGTTTTAACTGATGTTTCTCCACAGTCATAAGGTAATTGCTTTTCAAAATCTCCAACTGACTCCACCTCCACACTTTTCTGAATCTGTGGTCCAACATGTAAAGTACTCTGGTCATCTGGAAAGGAATTGGTATCTCCACTTGAAGCATCTGTCTTAGCTTGAGCCTGTACTGTCCCAGAGACCACAGCAAAAGGACTCACAACTCTCTGTCTAGAAGCTGTGCGCATGCGTTTCGTTGGTATTGTTCCAACATTTAAACTTGATGGCCTTTTTCCAAGCAGCATGGATGGTTGAGCTCCAGTTGAATAATGCCCATAAGCCAAATCAGTCCCAATTTCACTGGACTTAGGAGTGTAAGACTTCATTCTGTTTTTGTGTTTCTTCTGCAATGATTTTGATGATCTACCCTCATACAGACCAGGCAAATAATAAGTGCCAGTTTCTCCTTCATCTTCATCATATGCACCCTCTTCATGCCCAAACTCTACATATAAATTTAGAGAGGAAAAGAAATTGTGATTGATTCCAGAATGATCGACAATGCACATATAAATCAAATAATCTAAATATCCCCAATAGTACCTGCCGCAGTATCATACATAGATGTTTCAACTTCCTCTTGAATGCTGCTACCAGTTTTCTGAGGGAAAATTGTATCATCAAAAGTATAAATAAGACATAAAATATCATCAGTGACACCAAAGTATCTTCAAACCAATAAAAACTTCAGCAGCAGTCATGAAACATTAAACCTTCGGGGTAAGGTTAGTAGTAAAAGTAGAGCATTTACGAAAATAAATTTACCTCATACTGTAGAAAGTGAGATTCAATAGACTTCCTGTATATTTCCATTGCAGTAGGAGGAACTGTATAGAAAAGGCTTTCCTGGAAATTAAGATACACGTAAAAGAGGTAGCCAGGCTAAAAGCAATTGCTTGCTAAAACAAACTAATGGCAAAAGTAAACCATAAAATCATCTATTACATGTTTAAACTGCCATGCTAAAACATGATATGAATTATTCAGTCCAAAGTAATCAATAAATATAAGAATAAATGTTAATGGTGTCATAATTGTTAATATATAATATTCGTAAAGTTTACCTTAACAATTTACATGAATTTATAGATAAATATTTTCTCATTACAAGTGTGTTTTTACCTCATATTTCATTGGACATTTTTATAATAATATCTCATCTATTAAATTTAAAAATCCATAATTTAACATATTTTATATTATTACTAATATTTAATTTAACTTTACAGTGAAACACATGGTGATATATACAGCATGTAAAAGAAGTGTCTAGCAAGAACGAATATAGCTTATTATAGCAAACAAACAGCGAAAGTAAACCACAATCATCTATTAAATTATATTGAAATGGCAACATTCAATGGACTTCAAAAACAAGATTTGGATTTGGCAATCAGTGAAAATAAACAAGAGAAAGGTCACTAACATACAAATTAATAAGCTAATCAAATAAGGATAAGGTAACTTGGCCCATACTTCAGTAAGATGATCATCCCATGACATATCAACAATGCCTAAGTCCGATATTTTATCAGGTGTTGTCGGTGCTTCTGCTTGACTGGAAATTCCACGAGATTTAATGTCCTTTAAAAATCTCACAGCATAACTATGCACGGTATGTGCCCCCTGTTTAGTGGTATTTTGTTCATCCAAGCATTTGCTTTTCTCCTGTGACCAAAACCACCAATAATCAAGCATCAGTAACCAATAGCTAAATAATTAGTATAGAAACCTAAAGCTGGGTAGATTTAGAAGTATCTCAAAACACCCAGATCATACCACAACAAAAACATTCAAATCATGCAATAGTAATGAGACTATCACACATCTAAATCTCAATAATGTAATAATGTAAAAAAAAAAGAATGCCAATCAAACATACATCAGCAAGGATGACAAGAATGAGCAGACCAAACTGAAAAGGAAAATAATATTATAATCAAAACTACTATACAAATGTATTAACATTGAACATTCTACAACTTCAAGTAGCGCTAAGAAAATTAGCTTGTAAATAGTAAGACGACAAAATATATTGTGAAATTTAGTCTTTCAAATATTAGGAGAAATAATACGAATACCTAGTCAAATCAAGTATAATAACGTTCATCCGGAACCCAATAGCTGATACATAAAATAAATCAACAATAAACTAGAACACTAGTAACCACACCATCTAAACCATTTTTATTTAGAAGCACTACATTCAGGATTCCATTAAGCATAACATCTAGGCTTCTCTTTCAACTTATACATTTCTAAATGCAAAATACTCATTAACAATTGAATAGTTTGTTGTAGGCTTGTAGCATCACTTTACTCTAAAAAGGAATTCTCTTCAACAGCAACTAATTAAATGAGTTTGCATGAGTATGTGAGTTTAGTCCTATCACAACACCAGCCAATCTAGCGGTCAACCAAAAAAAATCACATTTTTAAGAGTGGGATAGTAAAAGGACAAAGTAAATAACCAGCACCATCTCAGAATTGCTCCTCCTGTCCCTAGAAGCTTCATTGGAATCAATGTTCAAAGAAGTAACTGAACCATCAATAGAGTTACGGTCATTATTGACTAAAGGGAGCTCAATTGAATTCCAGAACTGCATGACAGCCTTTGCCATGTTGTGAGACAAAATTTTCACCCCAAGATGTTTGCTTTGTTTTTCTAATCTTAATCGAGATGTAAAAGATGCCTGTTGAGACAATTGTGCAGCAGCAGTTATCTTCCAAAGACGCTCCTACAAACACAAGTTAGAGGAATAAAAGGATGTATTAAAAATCAGTTATCAATTAGATATAACAAGGGTCCATAATCTTCAAGTCCTTAGAATGATGATAGAGCAGAGAATCACAAGTAGGTCTAGAGAATATAACCTGTGCAAAATCATTCGCCAACCATGTCATTTCCTCAAGGACAAAACCCCAGTGAGACTTTCTATCGATCTGTGATGGCAATGTGCGAACAGACAACTCTGCAATCCGCTTGCGCTTGACCTGCATTAACATATGATGTCTGAAGTTTATAGTTTACTGACAACCCCAGAAAATTTACAAGAGTAATAATCAGTAGAAATGAAAACAAAAGCTTAAGACCTCTATAATCTTAGCCTCTTCCAATATAGAATCCTCATGAGCCTTGTCTGGTAACTTCAGGTTGTGTGTATTACATGATTGACATTCAGATGCAGCAGTAGTAATCTTTTCAACAGGAGCAATTTGCGTTGTTGAAATTGACACATCCATAGGAACTTTAAGTCTTTCACAGTTGTCTTCCCTGATACAATTAGGATGATCCATCAGGACACCACTTTCCTCTTTATCAGCATTTGATATGAAACTTTCATTGTGATGCAGTCCTTTAATATTGGAGGAATCTTTCACCTTGTTTTGCATGCAAGAACCATTAGTATGTATGTTTTCCTCACTTTTGACCATGCTACCACTACCAGAATGATTTGCATAAACAGTAGCATGTTCATTGTTGGAAGTAGCACCATTTTCACCAGTATTGGTATTAATTCTTTCTTTTACAACTCTACCGCCAGTTAAATTCAGCTTCTTCTCAAATTCTGATGTTTGTTCCATAGCATTTCCATTTGCACCAATATTCTTAGAATTACTACACACATTATTATTATTTACATCTCTAGCTAAACTAGTTTGTGGGCAGGAGGACTCCGAATCAAAATTCTTCATGCCTAATGCAGAATTGCAATCTTGGTCTCCGTTTGCTACACCTTTCCGGTCTACTTTTATGTTGCCAAACCCATTTGGCTGACCAGAAGAAGATTCATTTCCAGGTTTAGTAGATGCACAAGGCTGAGGCTCAAGATCACCTGATGTTTCCAGGTCCCTTTCTCCAACTGCTTTAGCTTCACCAGAAGCCAAGACAAGTGGAGTTTGTACAATATCATCTTGAGCAGGCATAATTCGTTGATCTTCTTTGAAGTTTTTATTCGTGGCACTATCCAATTTGTCCTCAGGAACACTAGCACTGCCACTAGCTGCTTGACGTTCTTGGACACCATCCAATTCATTATCCAGTGATTTATTAGATGTTGGATCTTTAGAAAGTACCTCGCCATTTAAACTTGTAGGCTTTGGCTTAGAAACAGAAAGCACATTGTTGTCCTTCTGTTTGCTTGTATCAGATAACATTCCCTTTCCATCTCTTGAAGCCCCACGAGGACCATGATTTGGTTTGGACCTGTTCCTTCGTGCATATGGTCGGAAAATAGCAGAATCTTCAGTCTCCTTCGCATTCTGACTTCCACCAATTCTGGAAGACTGTTCTGAAGGAGCAATATTATTCCTTTTATTTGAATGTAGAGACCTCTTTTCTCCAGGCAACTCATTCTCACCATCAAAGAGTAAGAGGTTATCAGCAGTATTTGGTTCACTAAGAGAAGGGACCCCTGGTCTAGCACTACTGTCGACAGAGTCACCATGAGGGGAGGCAGTCAATACAAAACTACCTTTTGCTTCACTGAATCATATTAGGAGGGAGGACAAGAAAAGGAAGGTGACAGGGCACCATTAAGCGAATTAATACATAGTAGATATTCATACACAAATTACACATACTGGTGACAAAACAAAGGAAAAACAAGAAAATATAGCCAACCTGGTCACAAACTGCTCTTGATGCTGATCAGTGAGTGAAGTAGACTGAACACTGACTGAAGCAGCATTCCCTAATTTAAAGTCCAAAGGATTCCCTCCCTGCAATTATAAAGCTCAGTTGAGCTGCTCATCATTTACATTGAAAATTTACTAATACAAGATTGCAAAAGAACAAATCTTCATACTTTTTCAAGAAATTCTAGTTCCCTTCTTCTCTCTTCACGAACATCATATTCCAGTCTGTATCAACATGCATGAGTTATTCTTCATGCATATGATTACATTGGCACTCAAAAAACACAATCAAAAAAATAATGCAAGTACAGAAACAGTTTTCCCTTCACCTGAGCTCTGCCTGAGCCTTCTCAATAGCTACTCGACGCGGAGAGGTTTTCAAACCTATACCAACTCCGCCATCAACAACACCTCCCATGGAATCAACCTCAGCATTTACAAGGAAGACAGATCCTGAGTTGCATCCATGCATCCCACTCCTAATATCTAAGAGTGTCACTTTCCATTTATCAAAGAATCTGACAATTTGTATAGAAAAGAGGGCAAATTAATGATGTAAATCCAAGTACTAAGCGTACATTAAGGCCTATAAATTTCCTCACGGATCAAACATTAGAAACACTAACAATTAATCAACACTTGAAGCACAGATAGTAATTTCATCTGTGTATTGCTGAAATAGGTGAACTACTTTTAAGCAAGAATCACTGTAACAAAATGATTCCCCCAAATTGAAAATGTGACATACTCAATGCAAACCTGTTAGGATAGGATGTTCAGAACTTGGATCTCCTGAATTCCAAACATTGCAAGTCATCCAGTTTGTAGTTAGACTGCTCAAGTTTTTCCTTCCAGTTAGGTTTACGATCAATTTTGATTATAAAATAATTTGGATGGTCGAGATCATAGACAGCTTACTAAAAACAGTTAACAATCTTAATTCAAGATGACTATACGCTCACCTTGCAAACAAGAGTTGAAATGTTCCACACTTAATAAATATAAAAAAAGCTAACAGGTGTAGGAAACAAAGATAGGCTATGAAATTATATATATGAGGAATTATGTTTGCATTTCCAAGCAATACAAAAATAACCTTCTGGGAATTCGGTACTTTCCTCATTGTATTTATTGAATAATAATAATAAATATACAACTAAACAAGAACAAAAAGTGGAAGCAGAAAATTGTGTTACAAGAACATTTCATGGATAAATGTCATGCACTGCTTTAGCATTTAAAATAATTCAAATTTCAATTATTATACATTTGGTATCAGTCCAACATATTCATCAAATGATTTGTATCATGCACCACATTAACATTTCAAATCTTTCAAAGCTAGTCTGCAATGAGAGTTTTAGGTTCTATATACTAATTGCTCGCACATTATCAATCAATTATAGTTTTTCATTTCCATTGCAATTGAGATTCTGACATTTCTTTAACACAAAGGTTACATCTGCTTCCACTGAGTGAATAAATGATAATTGATAAGTGATAATCATTCCACATAAGCCACATATAAATATTACTTTCAAAAGGAGATGTAACCGAAGAAGAAAAACAATTATCTAAAACTTTACTGAGTGAAAAATTCACCTTATAATTAAATCCCCCAAAACATTTTGAGAAGCATGCTAGAAAGTATCTACAACATAGTTCCATAATGAAATAAAAGATCATGGTTATCCTGACATAAGTCACCAGATTGTATCAATTGTTTAAAAGATAAGAATAACATATATTTACAAATAAAAAAATTGTAGGAAATGCCAGTGTATGTCCAGGTTTTGAAAGAATAAGGCAACCTCACAACTTAAAATGTTTGCACGGGACAATTTGAGACCAGACATAAGAAGCGCACTAAGAGCACACCAACGTCCATTTCGAAACATACCAACTAATAATATAATAGGAACATACTAAAAATTAAAGTAGTGATACTTAAAGTTATTAACACTTATCGGTAACCATTACATACATGTAAAGGTTGCCACCAATTATTCCCTTCAAATTTTCAAAGTGAGATCACACTATTACATTTATGCTTCAAATTACTAGCTCCCCACTTAAACACCAGCATTCTAATTTGCTTCCCGGTAAGTGTTAAAAACCAAAACTACCAAGTTTTTTAACAGAACAATGCAGCAGCACATTAGCAGCCACAAACTCGAGGCACAAAGCCATTCCATTCTAACACAATGCATAACACACACAGCGCTGCACAATTCGCCCAGACATTTTAAACCCTAACCTCGACCATTTCCGGCAATTTCCCCAAATTCACAATTCTAGGGTTTCGAGTAATGCCAATAAAACAACAATTAGGGCGAGAAATAGCACCTTAACGCGGAAATGGGAACCTAGGGCACAATTCAGGCGTGTTCTGAGTCGAAATTCCTCTCTCCTAGGGTTTTGGAAATTAGGGTCCCTTCGCTCTGAGGAGCAGCAACGACGGGGAATTTCGCCTAAAAGCTAGCGCTTACGGCAACGAATGTGAGAGCCATGGAAGAAGGTTTTGTTTTGTTTTGTTCCCTCAGCGAGGATGTGTGTGTTTGCGTGGCGGAGCAATTGGGGTTGCGTTGAGTTTCTCTCTCTAGAATTTGTAGAAAGAGAAAGGTCGTTTTGGTATTGGGGGTTGTCGTTGATGATGTTGCGGGGTGAGAGAGAGAGGGGGAGAGAGAGAGGGGGAGAGAGACTATGCAACCTCTGGTGGAGTGTTGTGGGCTTTGGGGCATGAACACGACGATTTAGAGAAGAGAGGGCTCGAAAGAAAATGGACGTTCATTTTGGGCTTTTTATTATGCACTCTTTCTTTTCATCAGAAGTTTGTGTGATTCAGAATCAAAATAGGTTTAATTAATTTGTTTTAGTTCTTCTAATCTTACTTCTGATCTTGTCAATTGTACAAATCTTCTCATTTTATTAGGTTTGGTTTTATTGCAACGAAGACGACGATGTCATACGCCAAAACTACATAATCTTTTTCCTCTCTTTAAATTACTTACAATATTATTATTATTAGACTCCAAAATGTATTATCAACTAAAAAATTGGATTACCTAATAATCTAGGTAACAAGAGATGTGAACCAACACTTTTATATTTGATCTACTTATAACAACACTTTTATATTTGATCTACTTATAATAATTGATGTGGATGACGTGTATAAAAATCTATCAAATATAATTGAGAATTCTTTAAATGATTTTATTTTTTCACTCATATTTCCATAATTATGTTTTTTATTAGCTTTAATAGAGGAGTTACATGTAGTAAAGGAGGAAAGATAAGATATGATATCAATAACACTAGTGAAGTGTTATTTTAACTTAAATTAGGAGTTTGAGTACATTGATTTTAGCATGTTATGGAAAATAGTTTCACTAGTTGAAGCTTTAAATTTTTTGACTTAATTATCCAACTTTTTTTTTTAAGTACTCTTCATTTTTTCCTTTCTCCTTCTTTTCTTTTTTAAAAGATCAATTTTTAGTGGTTCGGTGGTTTATGTTAGGATCACACTAAAGACGTGATGATTCTAAAATATTTTTTTATAAAAGATTTTAATTAACATTTTTTTTTTTACTATAAGATAAATTAACCTTACAAAATTCAAATTTAACTCTGTAATAATTATTTTGAAGTGTTTAATTATCTTATAAGTATTACATGGAAACTTATAAGTATCAGTTATTGTTAATTCTTTAAATAATTTTCTTCATTCATTCACATGAAAAAGTTAACTCCATGCTAATTTTCTTGCACACTTTCAGAAAATGAATTGACTAAAGAGTATGACATAAATGTTATACACGTGATGCTATCAAAATAGGTTTTATCTTGAATTAAAAGATTGACTAGGGTGAGATATCTTTTGTGTTCCTTGTCATTGGTAAATAGTTTCACTTATTCACCTCATCATTCTTATTTTGATGTCTCAAATTTATTCAATAATATTTTTTTTTCTTATTTCTCCCTTTCTTTCCCAAACTATCCTTTATTCATCCTCCTCTTATCATTTTTTTTTCTTTTTTTCCATCTCCCTACTTTCTTTCCTTGCATAAATCCACCTTTAGGGACAAGGTTGAGATCTCCACATAAAAGTAAAGATAAATAGTTGGTATAAATAATATAAAAGACACATCTTTTGAAGTAAAGTAAAAGAGAGTTAGAGTTAGCTTTGTAACATGTTAATTAAGTCGTAAGAGAGAGGGGGAGTTGTTACCAGTGCAATAAGACAAAACACATTATTTTATCTATTATTAATAAAGAAAGTTTGTGAAAAACATTAAATAACAGTTAATGCATAATAATGACATTTTTCTCACCGCACATAACCTACAAACAAAGCCATGAGCATTTCTGTACTAACAAGGAGTGCTCGGGACCTCGGCCCAAGCACTAAGGTATGGTCGGCTCGGTTGTATAAGTCATGCCTAGCTTGGCCTGGGTCAAGTATGGGCCCAATATCACAATGTGAGGTTAGCTCAGATATTTTGATAGGTCTACGTGGAAAAGATAATTAAAAACAACAAGAGGAATAACTGAATTATTGGAAGCATATTATTAAATGCAGGTAAAAGCGATTATTAATGTTGGTACCCGGAAAATAATAGGTACACATTAACAAAATATTATTATTGTTGAATTATATTGTTGTTGCTAAATAATATTGTTACTGTTGAATTATATTCTGGTTGTTGAGATTATATTCTCATTGATGAAAATTGTTGAAGGAATGTCTATAAAAGGAGTTTAAGACCCTGAGTAAAGGTAAGCTTTTCTAAGCCCTACACTGATATACTCACAGTTGTATGCTCTCACTAACTTGATCGTCGGAGTTTTGTCAACAGGTGGAGCCCCCCTCGTTGTCACAAAGTGCTCATCCAGACCAACAACTCGGTTCAACCTTAAAGCGAAGATGCTTAGTTCAAATCTCACTTCTAAGCTCAACCAAGGTGAACCGGAGAGAACATTTGGCGCCCACCATGAGCCCCGATAAAACTCCCACCCTTAGCCACAACTAAGCATTCTAACATCCCTCCAGCGTGATGAGAAACACGAGGCAAGGACCTGTGGGATCTGAAGGAGGCGAGGCCCTCTGCCCTGCAACAACTTATGGAGGTTGTGAGAGCCCTTTAGGAATCCAACAAAGAATACCGACGTGAACAAGAGCGAATTCGGGAAGAAGCCAAGGTTGAGCAAAAACGATTATGTGCGGAAGCCCAAGTCGACCAAGAGCGTCTTCGAGAAGTGACACGAATAAGTTAGGCTCAACTTACGGCAGAGATTGAAGCCTCCCAAATAACAATGGAGGAGCATGCACAAGCCAATGAAGAGTTGTGCAAGACCAACGAGGAGTTGTGAAGGAACTTGCACCGACAAGCCCATCGTCCCACCCGGGAACGTCCCCCAGACTTGTCATCAAGAGATGACCCCAAGTCATTCTCTCAACAAATCATGGAGCTTGATAGTAAAAGGCAGTACAACACCAAACTTTTATACTATACAGGATCATAGAAGTGTTGGGTGACGGAGCTTATCGGCTGGAAATTCAAGACGGTGGAGTCATCCCACGAACGTGGAATGCAGCAAGTCTCAAGTATTATTTCAGTTAAGGTGCATATGTTGTTTCTTTCCCTTTGAATATTGTGTTTTTGTTTGAGGCGACACTTTTTTCCCTCATCGGGGGGTTTTTTGATGAGGTCGCGCAATAGTAAATTTGTTCTTAGAAAATACTTGAGATATGCATCTGATTATACACACAGTAAGTCGAACTAACTCGGTGTTTGAACGATCACCCGGGTCTAGGCACTCTGTGAGATGAATAATGCTAAGTAGTTGAATATACACATGGTAAGTCGGGCTAACTCGGTGTGTGAACGATTACCCGAGTCTAGGCACTCTGTGAGATGAATAATGTTAAGTGGTTGAATCATCCGATTATACACACGATAAGTCAACCTAACTCGGTGTGTAAACGATTACACGAGTCTAGGCACTCTGTGAGATGAATAATGTTAAGTGGTTGAATCATCCAATTATACACACGGTAAGTCAAGCTAACTCGATGTGTAAACGATTACATGAGTTTAGACGCTCTGTGAGATGAATAATATTAAGTGGTTGAATCATCCGATTACGCACATGGTAAGTCAAGCTAACTCGATGTATGAATGATCACCTCAGTCTAGGCGCTCTGTGAGATGAATAAGTGAAAGTAGATTAATGATCCAACTATGTGCATGGTAAGTCGGGCTAGCTCGGTGTACGAATGATTATTCGAGTCTAGGCGCTTTGTGAGATGAATAAATGCTAAATAGGTGAATCATGTATGGCGCATGATAAAACGATCAAGCTCGGAGTAAGTACGATTATTCGAGTTGGTGCTCTGCAAAGTAAAATCCAGACAAGTAGCCAACCTTCCAAGAAAGGGTTTCTTGGATAGTTCATATGTTCCTATATGGGGTTTCACCTAGCATTACGTATGTTATGGGAGGATTCTAGGTTGACTTAGGGGGGTTCTTTTATGGTTTAGGTTGAATCTTGGTTAGGATCCTAGAGGGAATTAAGATGCTTTTTGGAAGCTAAGGGTTGAGTAAGTTGTGGTTCTTGGTTATCTTTTGGGTCCTTTTTGGGTAGCTCTTTGGTAGGATTTTGCTACAAATACCTAGAGGAATATATTGACCTAGGTTTGGTGAATTGTGAGTGTGATTTGCGTTGTCTAGTGAAAAGGTTGAAATTATGGTTGCATAAAGTTTGAAGGTGTTTGATAAGTGTCATTATTTAATGAAATTTTATGCAAAAAGCTAGACATTTATTTATTTTAATTGTTGATTAAGTTGTGACTCAATCCTAATTTGAAAAGCTAGAATTCAATAATATATTTTGGAGTTATGAGATTAATGGAACTATTTAATCCCAATGTTGTGTTATTTTCAGGAATTTAAGAAAACATGGAACAAAGGACTAGAGGACGAAAAGGGAGGCTTGAGAAGAGTTAGAAAAGAGAAGGATTGGACATTAAAGATTCGCTCAAAATCGCCCAAGCCAACTCAATTTCGCTCAAGACTTGCTCAGACGAGCCAATATCATCCAAGTGAGAATGATCCAGAGGCATAGGACTCGGCCAAGCTCGCTCAGCTTTCGCCCATGTCTCACTCAAGGCTCACTTTAACGAGGTTGCTCTAGAGAATAGAGCTTTCTATTTTTATGATCTCACTTGAGCGAGATAATACTCGCTTGAGTGAGATGTCACTTAACCCAAGCCCAGTTAGTTTAAAATGAGTGTAGGGCAAAGAAAAAGAGAGAAACATTATGAATCTTCTTCTTTTGCTTTCCATCATCTTTTGTTCATGTAATGGCTACCATGAGTGACTAATTCCTTTCCTTTGGGATTGAATGTAATCATTTCAAACTCCTATGTATGGGGTGATATTTATCTATAATATGTTGTTCTTATTTGATATTTTTATTTTTATTTTATGCTTAATGCTTGAAGTTTTATTCTTGATTTAGATCTTTGGAATTGACTAGAAGTATTTATGATGATCTGACGTAAGTGAAAATATGTGATGTGTTTTAATACTTGAAATAGATTATAATATATCAAATGCTTTATAACATTTTTTCTTAATGATAAGAAGTTTTTTAAATAGTTGATGAATCAATTTTTAGTAGATAATCTTAATAATTTCATATTTGAGGAATCAACGTAAATGACTCTTTTTGTTGCATCAATATCAAATAAGTCAGAATTTTGTATGTTTTTATTTACTAAAATATAGACGAGTGAGAAAGATTAACTTCAATCCCAATTCTATTAATCAAATTCTTATAATCATTTATTCTACTTTTTATATAAATCATAAGCACATTTTATTCAAAAACAATGTTCATATATCTTGAATCAATTCTTTGCACATATTTCAACATTTAGTGAGTTTTACACATTAAAAATTTATGAGAAATGTTCCTTGTGGGTTCGATATTCGTCTTTTGAAAAATTATTACTTTTGACTCAGTACACTTGTCGAATAAGGTCAACAAGTTTTGAGTGTCATGTTTAGTTATTTTTTATTATTTTTCATTTTTTAGTTATTTTTCATTTTTTTTTTGTTATTTCTACATTTTTGCTTTTTGTGGCAATCCTTGCTTGAGTTGTCTTGTGGTAAATGTTATTACAAGGATAGATTTCTAGAGATCAATCACAGTTGGATTTAGAGATTGGGAAGACAACTCGAAAGATTAGGAGTAAAAAGGAAAAGGAATAAAAGGAGAAGTTAGAGAAGAATCCTCAACTACGTCTACCCCTCACATTGAACCAATTCAAGAAGAAAACAACATGGTCGAGGAAGGACAACCACCACCCAAAAGAAAACTTGGTGATTATGTTATGCAACAAGGTCCATAACACTTTTCTAGCATTGCAATACCTCGTGCTACTAAGTCGTTGGAGATGAAACTAACATTCATCAATTTGATTATTACTCATCAATTTATTGGCATGGACCATGAGGATCCGTATACACACATGTCTACGTTTTATGAGTTGGTTGGAACAACGGGGTTCCAAGAAGCTGATATTGAATATGTTCATTTGTGTTTATTTCCTTTTTCATTAGCAGGTAAGGCTAAAGACTGACTCAAGTCACATCCAAATTAGAGCCTCACTAGTTGGAAAGATGTAGAGGAACAGTTCTTACCGAGATTTTTTTCTAGTATTTTGATACATCAAAACAAAGTCTAACATCTCTATATTTAGACAAGGACCAGATGAACCATTGTATGAAGCTTGAAAGAGATTTAAAGTAATGCTGAAAAGATTCCCAAATCATGAAGATATTGCTCAATTGAACATCTTCCACAATGGCCTCAGACCTAATACAAAGATGATTCCGAATGCATGATAGGTGTCATAATTCAGTAATATTTCATACAAAAAGATAGACACTTATGGACTTTAATTAATAAAATAGTTATAATTCAATCTCTAATTTAGGAATTTGAACCTTTTTACATATTTTTAGATTACAAGATGAATATGAATGATTTATTTCCAAATTTGTGTTAATTTCAGGAATCTAGGGGGAAATGAAGATACAAGGGCTAAAGAAGAATGGACAAGTTAAAGACAAGATGAAAAGACAAAATTGGAACATTGAAAAATCATCCAAACTCGCCCAAGCAATATCATTCCAGAGGAACTCGTCCAAGGCTCACTTAAGCGAGTTCACTCTAGTGAAGTTGGGCTTTTTCTCGTAAACTCGCTTAAGCTTAAACAAGTAATATCTCGCTTAAGCGAGATGTCACTTAACCCAAGCCCAATTATAAATAGAAGACATAAGGCATAATCCTATACATCATTGGGAGAATATAGAGAGATAGAAAACCCTAGAAGAGGCAGTCATAAAGGAGAAATACCCTAGATCTTCTTTTCTTGCTTTCCATGCTTGTAATGGCCAATATGAGTGACTAATTCTTTCTTTTGAGGTTGAGAGCAATCTGTTCAAACTCTTATGTATTGAGGTGATATTTATTTATAATATTCAATTCTTGATTGATGATTGGTATTATCATTTTATTCTCAAAGCTTGAAACTATTCATGATTTTGATCCTTAGATTTAACTAGAAAGTACTTCTGAGTATCTAACCTAAATGATAATGCTTAACATATTTGAATGCTAGGAGTAGATTTGAAATGTTAATTTCTTTATAACATCTGTTCATAATGATAAGGAGTTTTTATAAATATGCGAGGAATCGATATTTAGGAGACTCTCTTAATAATTTTGTATGCAAGCACTGGTGCAGAAAGGCAAAACAATGGCAGTTATTTTCAATTTATAATGACGGCTATATAACCGCATTTGATGTACACCTAGTCTTAAATCGAAGAGATAAGAAGGCGACTATTTAGCCGCATTCGTAAATTTGATTTATAAATGCGGCTATATACATAGCCGCATTTATAAATTGCTTTTACCATAGGCATTTAGGGTTTCTTTTCTTTTTTGCAGTTGTTTAGGTTTTTAATCAATGTTCTCAACTTTGATCTTTTTCGAAGAAGAGGGTCACTATTTTAGTATTTCTTTTGATCTCTTGGTGCATCCATATCATACCTCTTCACATTCTTAGTATTTCATCCCAATGAAAGTCCAGAAAACGCAAATAAAAATTTTCCAATGGAATGCAAATATATGATGGAGCAAGGCGACGACAGCAGCAAGGAAGGCAAAGTAGGAAGCAAACAAAATCTTTCCCAATGAAAAGTGACCTTAGCAATGGCATAAGACAAAACATAAGAGAAACAAAAAACATACAAAAATCAAAGGTGAAGAAGAAGAGTGGAACACAATGCTTACCAATGGCATGAACAATGCAAACGATAGAGGAAGAAAAGAGAGGAAGCACGAAACAGAGGCATAAGAGCAAGGAAGCGCGAGAGAAAGGAGATGAAAACGTAAGTGGTGCATTTCTAAAATAGGGAGAATTAGGGTAAAGTATGATTTATGAGTGCGACTGTTTCAAATAGCCACACTCATAAATGAAAATAATTTTAAAAATGCCATCGTGTTTTGTAAAACTACGGTTGAGGTAAAAACACATTTAATAACCAGTAGTTGTTTTACCATTTTGCACTAGTGAAGGAGTCAATATGAATGATTTTTATATGTGCATCAATGTCAATCTAAATGGAATGTTATATGTTTTTATTCATTGAAACTACAAACGAGTAAGAAGGATTAACCCCATTCCCAAATTTTTCACATGACTCATCCAAATCATTTACTTTGCTTTTATTTAATTTTCATGCAAACTTATGTCAATATCTTTCAAATCAAATTATTGTACATATTCTTATACTTAGTGAATGCTACTATTAGGATTTTAAATAACTTTTTCTTGTGGGTTCGATATCCGTCTTTAAGGACAAATTATTACTTCAGACTTGGTACACTTGTCATAAAATAGTCATCAATGCAGTAGTTAGTGGTACAACGATGGTTGTCGATGTTGAACAAGCAACAAGGATTATTGAGGCATTGGCTTTAACAAATTATCAACCTCAATTTTGTAGACAAATTGTTCAGAAAAAGGGGGTGCTTGAGCTTAATACTTCAGATGCAATTATGACTCAATAAAATTCTGACACAACAGATTGAACCATTGACTGCACAGATGTCTAAATTGCCGCAACAATTACAAGTTTTGCATTATTTAGGTATGTTCTCCTTCTATTAAGTGTGCATTTTGTTACTTGAAAAATCACTATTTTTTCGTACCCAACCTCATTACAACCCTATAAAAAGATGTTAAGATTCATTTTTCTGATATGATTATGATATGAAAAGAAAATGAAAGACAACTTTGGTTTGTTAAGACTCGGTGGAAATTTAGAGAAAACACTCACATGTGAGAACATGAGAATAAATTCCTTAATGAAATTTTCATTTTATTGTTACAATTGTGTATCTTGGAAATTGATTGCATCCTTATTTTGCTATATTTTGAGTTGGAAGCATCATAGGTTTCTAATTTAAATTTGTTGTTCAGTGAATGAAAATTGTGTCGAGGATTGAACCATGGTATAATGTGTAAACAACCACGTTTGTGTTAAGGGGAATACATTTTTATTATTTGAACTTATTTACTTTACTTGAGGACAAACAAGATTCTAGGTTGGGGGGAGTTGATAAGTGTCATTATTTAGTGAAATTTCATGCAAAAAGCTAGAGATTTATTGATTTTAATTGTTGATTAAGTTGTGACTCAACCCTAATTTGAGAAGTTAGAATTTAATAATATATTTTGGAATTATGAGATTAATGGAACTATTTAATCCATATTTTATGCTATTATCAGGAATTTAAGAAAACATGGAGTAAAGGACTAGAGGACGAATAGAGAGGCTTGAGAAGAGTTAGAAAATAGAAGGATCGGACATTTAAGATTCGCTCAAACTCACCCAAGCCAACTCAATTTTGCCTAAGACTTGGTTAGGCAAGCCAATCTTGCCTAAGAGAGAATGATCCAGATGCAAAACTTGCTCTCTGGACCAAGCTCGCCCCCTGTACTTGCTCAACTTTCACCCAAGTCTCACTCATGGCTCGCTTGAGCGAGGTTGCTCCAAAGAATAGGGCTTTCTATTTTTAGATCTTGCTTGAGAAAGATGTCACTTAGCCTAAGTCCAATTAGGTTAAAAAGGGGTGTAGAGAAGAGAAAGAGGGAGGAACCCTATAAAGCATTCGTCAAGTATAAACATTTTAAATCTTCTTCTTTTGCCTTTCACCATCTTTTGGTGCATGTAATTGCTACCATGCGTGGCTAATTCCTTTCCATTGAGTTTGAATGTAATATTTTTGAACTCCTACGTATCAAGGTGAGATTTATCTATAATATTTTGTTCTTATTTGATATTGTTATTTTCATTTTATGCTCAAAGCTTGAATTTTTATTCTTGATTTAGATCTTTAAAATTGACTGGAAGTATTTCTGATGATCTGACCTAAATGAAAATACTTGATGTGTTTTAATACTAGGAATATATCATAATATATCAAATGCTTTATAACATGTTTTCTTAATTATAAGAAGTTTTCTAAATAGTTGAGGAGTCAATGTGTAAGAGATAATCTTAATAATTTCATATTTGAGCAATAAATGTGAATGACTCTTTTTGTTGAATCAATATCAAATAAGTCAGAATTTTGTATGTTTTTATGTACTAAAATACAGACGAGTGAAAAAGATTAACTTCAATCACAATTCTATCAATCAATTCCTATAATCCTTTATTCTTCTTTTTATTTAAATTACAAGCTCATTTTATTCAAACAATATTCATATATCTTGAATCAATTCATTGCACATATTTCAACATTTAGTAAGTTTTATACATTAAAATTTTAAGAGAAATGTTCCTCTTGGGTTCAATATTTGTCTTTTGAGAAAAGTTATTATTGTTGACTCGGTACAGTTGTTGAATAAGGTCAACAATGTTTTGTTGCTTTCTTATAGAAACATAAGGGTATGGCCAGAAGTGTGGACAAAATGATTGAGATTTTAGTTATGGTTTTGAAAGATGGAAAGAAAATGGATAGATGATTAAAAAAACACAATTGAACAACATAAGAAATGGAATGGAAAAATATGGAAAATAATCGCATAGACGCATGGAAAAATGGATAAGGTAGGATGGTGATTACCTCAGCAAATTTACACAACCATGGAGGTTGGTTATGACCTTTGAAGGTACCTTGACACGTTTTTTGTTGGCTTTAAGAAGACAAAAGAAAGAAGAGGTCACTTAGAACAAGTAAGTTAAGCAAACGAAAGTCTCACAAATGAAACACAAAAAAGCTTTCAACAAACTCCATTTGATTTTTATTTAATGGGTGAGTCCACAAGACACGTATGGTATACTTTTAAAGCACAATGAGGCACATCTTATATATTATAAACTGAGATGTGACTTTTCATTTTATACATTGGCACCTAAGGTTAGCTATTCTAACCTACGCTAGCCTTATTCTAATATCCAAACAATTTAGTCTAACTCATGTCTCTTTTTAAGATATTTTTGTCATATGAGAGACATATTTTATATTTTTTACATTTTTATAGTCTATAACTTGTCTTCTTGGGATTTCTTCTCCAAGTTCTTCTTTAATTGATAACTCCATTTTCTTGATCACATAAAAAATATAATCTTGCAAATCAAAGTGCATATTTTGAAAAGATTAAAAGGAAATGTTTACTAGTTGAATATTTAGGAATAAGTTTATCGTTAATAGACACAAACAAAATAGTAGACATTTTACTAGTGGAAAACACAACACTGAAAAAAGTCAAATCCCAAATGCTATTAGGGATAAAACACTTGATCTTATAATAAGAAAATCCAAGAAACCCCACGAAAAAATTAGAATTATCTATAAGGATGAAAAGCCTATTCAAAAGGCAAATCATGCGTACTTTTCTCATTGTTAGATGACATTCCTAATAAGGAACCCCATAAACACACTAACATGAAAAAACTCAAGTCCATCTAGACATCCAAATAAAAAAATAATTCCTTTTATAGATATGCTTAGTAGCAACAAGCAAATATTTGTCATGTTGGATAATGGGTGCTCATAATACATGTCTGAAAAAAAATTATGTTTTAAGACCTAAAGGGCAAGAAGGGGGGAACAATCACGTCTGAAGGAAAGCAAAAATCAAAATAATTTAGGTTAGTCAAATAAAAGTGATCATTGAGGACAATTTGGAATGTCAAGGCACCCTACATCCTCTCTTGAAGTGGAAAATGACTTAAAGAAAGTAGACAACACACCTAAAGACAAATGAGAGGATCCTCATAACTTCTAGACCAAGTATTATGTTTCATGTATGCCCATGTGCTTGATTTAAAGTTGACCCAAGGGAAGTTCATCTAATTATAACCAAATAAAACTTTTTTTATCTAATTGGCACTACTAATCTAGGTTTATCCTTCAGGTTAACAAAATATTGTGAAATGAATCATGCTAGAGACAAGATAGAAAGGAAAAATGCAAGTGGAGGTTGCCACATCTTATGAGGAAATCTAGTTTCTTGAATAAGTAAGAAACAAGGAACCATTGCATTATCTACCATGGAAGTTGAATACAAATCAAATGCTAGTTGAGATTATAATGTCTACAACGATAACATTCTTATCTTATGTGATTATAGAGTTTGCATTAGTCTATCTAAGAATCTCATACTACATTAAGCATATTGAAATTAAGCATCACTTTATCATATATAATGTTGAAAAGGGGACATTTGATCCACAAAAAATCAATTAGCTTATTTTTTACAAAACCTCTAATAGAAGAAAGATTAATGCATTTTCAAATGATGTTAAGCATGAAAATTGTTCAAAAATGATTATTTAAGATATGTCAATGATATAGATTGTCCAAGTATCATGACATCATACAAAGCGTATATGGGTTGTGTGGCCATTGGATGGTCTAATCACATCACATGTATCACAAGCTTCTTATGGAAAATAAGATGAAAAATCCCAAAGCTCTTAATTGTGATTTTTAAACCTTGGGCCTCAATGTCCAATTTCTAAAGCAAACCATAAGTCTTACCACAACATATAATAGTCCTTTAACCACGAGTTTCTGTACCTATTCCACCACCTCAAGGAGAAAAACAAATTCAAATGAATCCTACATCATCACTGATAAGTTTCAAACACACACAAACACATATTAATCTTAATTTTGGCAATTATTTAGGAACTTATTATTCTTTTAGGTTATCTTTTATTAATTTTTAGTTTAATTTTATTTAATTATTTTCATTATGATTATTCCCTCTTTGTTTTATTTTATTTCCAGGTTTTAGGAGAAGATTTTTCCAATGAGCAAAATTTGGAGCACTTGAGTGACATAATGTAGAAACCCCCTGGTCATATAAGACACTTGCTCAAGCAAAGCTTAAGAAAATGTTGCTCGGGCAAACCAGTTTAAGAGAATGAGGCTCACTTGATCAAGGCTTGAGGACACTTGAGTGAGAGACACATGGCTTGAATAAATTAGTTAGGATCACTGGGGTCACATTGACTACTTTGTTGTTATTACTGTTTAACCTAGAAACACTTTTTGAACAAGTAGCAAAGAAAACACCAACTCAAATGTTATAATTTTAGGGTTAGAACACACATCCACAGACCCATACATCAAAACATTTATGTAGAAATATACATTCTTAGTCTTTTAGTATTTTTTTTTAATGTTTGGTGTTTAAGCCATTAACGCGTAAATATCTTATTGTTAAAGTTGATGTAATTGTTCAACTAATAACTAATGTAATTCTTATTCTCCTTTCAAGAAGATTGATTTATTTAATTATTGTTTTTAATTTACTCTTAATGCATGTTTGGCCTAATAAACCAAATCACAGTTTAATAATTTTAACTATGGTTGAGAAACCCTATTTTAATTAGGATCTAGGTAAAAATACTAGTATCACTTATCCCTATATGAATTAGGGTAAGAACAATTTTCAATTTGTAAGTCCCTGACCTTAATGTTGTTTGATGTAACCGAGTACATGAAATTATTGAATAAGGAATCAATTGAATTGCGTGGAAAAGGTTAATGAAGTCAACCTCCAAAATCTTTTAATATTTGAATTATCTCTGTTGTTATTTTTATTTAAGTTTTTCTAATTATTGTCTTAGATTTTATTTTTAAATCTTCAATTCTCTATTTTATTTCCTTTATGCTCTAATAGTTACATTGTAAGTCTTTATGAATTCAAACTTGGATTTTTGTCCATTTACTACTTGTGATAATTTGTTACAATTGCCAAAGCATTGACACTAGCGTCATTGCGAAATACTTACATTGTATAATTATTTAATTATGTATAAAAAATTCTAGGGTTTGATAGTTTGTTTTTAATTTTTGCACATATATTAATTAATTTATTTATTTTCAATTGTAAAAATTTGAATTATTATTTTTTTATCATATCCCACTTGTTTTTCTTGGTAACTCTTATTGTTTATGCAAGGTAGATTTGTAAGTATTGAGTTCCCTTTTGGATGATAGATTAAGAAGGCCTTTAGAAGGATCAAGGAACTCTAGATAATACTATTGGAGACCAAGAAACTACACCCACCACACTTGAACCAATGGTAGAAAAGCAACCTGAGACATACAATGGTTGATCATATGCACTTGTGGGCCTCGTGAATTCAATAGTATTGTTAGAATATTAAGTGTAAGTTTGAGTCTCACATTGAATACTAATGAGAAAGATAAGTAACATATAAGAAAGATGAGCTACAAACTTACTACCTTAAAGGTTTGGGTTGAAGGTGATATTGATCTCTTTTATCATTTGCTCATGACTCATTGTTGTCAAATCACTCCATTGTTTCCCCTTATAAGAACCTAAAAAATTGGTGCGTCAAACGTGGATCGAACATGTGAGTGAGTGAAGAATATTAGATTTGAGGAATCCTTGTATCAGTAGTCTTCCTGATAGGATTTTAGGTAAGTGTGTCCTTTTGTGGTCAAGGACATTATAAGTAGGTCATCACTGTACTTGGGGAAAAGTGAAAATCAATGTAAAAGGAACTCACACTTGAATGGATGGATTTATAGGATTCCAAGTGTGAGTTTGACTTTTACATTGAGTAGGAATGGGCAAGATCAACAATATATAAAAAAGAAGACCCACAAACTCATTACCTCAAGGTTTTGGGTTGAAGGTGGTGTGTTGGTCTCTTATATGATTTTCTCCTCGCATAAACCTAACAAGTATTGTGAGACTTATGACCATTGCTCGTCACTTTGAGATTAACCAACCTCTCAGAATCTTGTAAGGGAAGCCAATTCTCTGATGTAAGTAATGAAGATCCTCATGTATATTATTTTGGGTTCATTATGATTTGCAACAATAATGCACAATATCAAGGTGTGCCTAATGTTGCCATCAAATTGGTTATATTTCCTTTTTCTCTCATGAGAAATGCGAGTTATTTGTTGCAGTATTTTCCACCCAACAATTTTACCACATGGGACGACTTGGTCAACAAATTCTTGGATAAATATTTTCCTCTTATGAAAAAAAAAGTAAAACAAAGTTGTCATCAATACCTTTGATTAAAAGGCTGATGTGGCAGAACCTTAGGAAATATTCCAAAATTTCTTGAGAAAGTTTCTTAGTCATGGGTTAGATTAGTATGATCAAATATGAACCTTCTTTAGTGAACTCATGTTTGACACAAAGATTGTCCTTAATGCCCTAATTATAGACAATGTGAACAAGAAAAAGCCAGATGAATCTGTTAAGATTATAAAGAACATTGCCCATAATCAAAGTAGATCTTAATAGATTAGGCTTACATAGAAAAAAAGGGTCCTTGAGTTTGGAGGGAATGATGTCATTCTTGCCTAGAACAAGATCATTACATAACATACCAAATTAAAGAGCAAGACTATTGAGAGTAGTAGTTACCATATGCATGCACCTTCATCAGTACACTTTCTTAGTGGTTGTGAAAATTGTGGCAAAAATTATCTATAGGGATAAAAAATCGCATTGGTGGAGGAACCTCAACAAGTGGTTAATTATTTAGGCAATCAAGAAAGATTTGGAGATATGGGTTTTGGTTTAGTCCCCCATATTTTTGTATTTTCTTTCTTTTTTATTTTTTTTAATAATACTTTTTCATGTGATGGCAGGTGGTTGTTGTTACTTGAGGTGTCAGCCTAGTTGAGATGTCAAGTTGCATAGTAATATCTAACATGAAAGCTTTTATATATAAAAAGGAAAGATTTGGAGGAAATTCGAGAGGTAGTTTGAATAAAGGTGATGGAGATCAAGCTCTAGTGGACATGG
Source organism: Phaseolus lunatus (assembly GCA_013389735.1). Classification (NCBI taxonomy): domain Eukaryota; kingdom Viridiplantae; phylum Streptophyta; class Magnoliopsida; order Fabales; family Fabaceae; genus Phaseolus; species Phaseolus lunatus. The sequence continues at coordinate 14,307,502 of CM023864.1, forward strand.
AGGCCAATCAACAAGATCAAGAAGAGGTAGAGGTGCAAATAGAGGACGCCCATGGAGGTCAAAGCCCACCTCAAAGGCTTACAAGAAGCATGTTCAAAGCTTTGGGAGCTAGGGAACAATTATTCTCTCTTTTTGTAATTTCTTTGGTTGAAGGTGCTTAGAGGGAAACATTAGAAACCTCTATTGTTATAGCATCTTTTAGTCTTTAGTTAGGAGTCTTAGGGGGGGGTGTATTAGTAGATAGGTGTAGAAGTAAATAAGAAGGTGCCAAAGTGAGAGAAGGATCACACCTTCCTCATCCTTTGATTGGCGCCAATTCTAGAACCTTTTAGGAGGCAGATTTTTGATTTTGTGCAGCTTGCATTTCAGTACCTTAGGCTATAAATAGAGGTGCTCTCTTTGTATTTGCAAATTTGGAATTTTATACTAAAGAAACTATTCTCAATTTTTGAGTGAGCATTGGAGAGCTTTTGAGCCTTCTTCTCTAGTCTTATCTTGAAGGATCCATGGTTTCCTCAAGTGGCGGTAGCACACTCATCTAGGAGCAATCATCCTTCTAGTGGCGTGATCATCCAACCATACATCCATCTTCATAAGCTTTCTACTCTCCTTCCTTTCTTCTCTTTAGTTGATCATGTTTTGAGTTTGTGTTCTTGAGTTTTGGTTGGTTATTTCATGTTTCCAGCAGCTGTTCTTCTTTTTCTCTGATTTTGAACGGATCAAATCTGTTTTCCAACTCTTTTATTCGGTTCAATTGATAGTAAATGGAGCTTCCATGTGAGTTTGGTTTGTGGCGCAAGATTTGGTGAGTTCTTGAAATATAGAACCGTGATCCTCTTATACAAAAGTGTCTAACCTTTGCCAACTCAAGTTGATTCCATAGAATATCAAAGAATCATGCTATTGTGGCTAGTGGAATCACATCATGACTATAGCACCCAAAGTCTTGGAGGGTTATATCAGACATGCAAGCCCTTCACATGCACCACTTTTAACACTAAGGCAAAATTTGCATGAGTGTTAGACAAAGTAAGAGGATACGCTTAACCAATTCATATAGACCTCAACCTCTAACTAGAAGGAAATACAAACAATTATCAAATACCTGAAGATAAAAATGGGTAATTTCTTTACTCAAGTAGAGGAACATTTTTCTGGAAAGTTCCTTGTTCATGTTGAGAAGAACCGTAATGGGAATTGTAGTGCTAGTGTTTCCAAAATTGACAAGGAATATGAGCGGGGCAAGAGCGAAAAGTTTAAGTGTGGGAAAGATGAGAATGAAAAGAAAGAACAAAAGAAAGAAAAAAGTGAGAAATAAAATACTTTTGAAAAAATTGAAAAAAATATTGATGAAAAATAAATAGTCGGAAGAGAGAGTAATCTAAGAAAAATACCAAGGAAACATGAAATATCAATGGTGAGAAAAGAAACAAAATTAAGTACCTATGTTCTTTAAGGATCTCTCCTAGCCTTTAGTGCCTACATAAAAGGACAAAGAGAGACACTATGTTTTGTTGATGAATATCTTTAATAGACGTTAAATAAACATATCCTTTTTTAAGGTGTTGCAGAAAAAATTTCAATATACAACAAACATCATGAAAGAGCTATTGACAAAAGGAGAAAACTTGTTTAGGATGACATTGTTGAATTACAAGCAAGTTGCAATGATTTACAATTTTTACCTTCCAAGTTGAAGGATCCAGAAGTTTCATGATTGTCATCAACATAAGAAATTTATGACTGGAATTTTTTTTACTTGATTTTTAACGATAATATTAATCAAACACCCTTATTTATGCTCGCATAAATAGGGGAGATGGAAGTCAATCCCAGACGCATGAATCTTCAACTAGTGCAAATATCAAACAAAATTCCCCATGAGATCGCATGAACACATGTTGTTAAGGTTTAAACATTTATCTTTCCCATATATGTTTTTATAATCAACATGGAAGAAAACTCATAAATACCCATTATTTGGAAACACCCCTCATGCCAACTTGAAGAACCCTAATCGATGTTGAGAACGATATATTTAAACTACTGGTACATGATGATTTGATTTTTGATATATTTCAAGTTAGGCATCGCCCCGAGAAAAAAAAATATGTGTGTTAGAAATGTAGGTTGAGTTCATCAGACGCAGGTTAAATTGAACTTTAAAAAAGTTTGTTTAAAATTTGAGCTAGAATGAAAATCTTATGAAAAATTAATCAATTAGAATATGGAAATAACATATTGAAAAATCTTTTAACCAGTAGAAACAAAAATTTTAAGTAGTTAACCTTCATGAGATTACACAATTAATCGGTTCAATTTCAGAACACAAGAGATTCACTTAAAAACATATTACATAATTGTAAAGAGAGAGAGCAGAAGAAACACACAAAGATTTTTATATTGGTTCACTCTTCCTCAAGAGCTACATCTAGTTCCCCAACCACACCAGTTGAGATATCAATATAACAAAGATTCTTTACAAAAAAGACTTACACAACAATCACTCTTGAGCCTTACAAGAATAACCTATACCAAAAGCAACACCTTGCTGCTCTAAAGAAATCAGAAACCTATCCAATTTCTATATAATAACCTTAGAAACAAAATAATCAAGGAACAACTACACTTGAATTACAACAGAAATGTCTAGGTTTTAAAAATTTGGGAAGAACTTCTTCAGTCAAGATATGTAATCCAAGAATTAAAATAATTTGTCAAAAGTAAAAGTGCTCTTAGAAAAATTACTTAGCTCTCTGTAAAATTGAAAAAATTCTCTACTGAAAAACACATTTTGAATTGTTCTATCATTTTGAACGAATTAAAAAATCAATTAAATTGATTAATTATACTTAAATTGACAATAGTGGATTAATTTAAATCTCTAATCTATTATAAACATAACAAATAGCAACATTCTAAAAACAATGAGATTTCAACCTGTTTAATAACGAGTTTTAAAAGATTAAACATATGTACATAACTTTTTGAGGTTTTAAGTAATTTTAACAAACTACAATAAAATGTTAATCTATTGAAATTTCCTTAATCCCAACAAAAATCCAAACAGTTAAAAAATATTTCAAAATATGATTCTTGGATATCCATAGATTATTTACCTTGAGAAACAGAAATAAACAAACACAAAAGCACAAGGACACATATAAGGACATCTTCTTCAAAAGATTGATCTTCATTATTCAAGTGGGTTAGATTCAACAAATACAAGCTTAAGCTCCACCTTTCTCCAACAAACTCCCCCTGTTTGATTAAGACAAACCACCAATCTTATTATAAACTCAATGAGTGTGCAAGAAAATACCTTCATTGGCTTTAACATTAAACTTGTCAAGGTTTTCTTTGCCATTGTTTAGTATAAAACACTTGCAACCAAAAATTTTCGAATGACCAAAATTAAGTTTTCTTCCTTTTTAAAGTTCATAAGGAGTTTGCTTAAGAATTGGTCCAATAAGCACTTTATTCATGACATAGCAAAATGTGTTGACAACATCAACCCAAAAATATTTAAGAAGAAAATATCCATTTAACATTAACCTAGCCAACTCTTCTAATGATATGTTCTTTCTTTCAACCATTCCATTTTTTGTGGAGTCCTAGGTGTAGACAAATTATGTTGAAAATCATTCTTTTGACAAAATGAACTAAAAATTTCATTTTGAAACTCCCACCTTGATTATTTTTAATTTTACAAATCTTGTTGCGGTTTTCATTTTGTAAAAGCTTGGCAAAGTTTTTGAAAGCTGAAAAAGTATCAGTTTAGGATGCAATGAATAAAGTCCATGAAAACTTAGAGAAATCATCTACAATAACTAATGCACAATAATTTCCTCCAAGACTCATAGTTATAGAAGGACCAAATAAGTCCATGTTAAGCAGCTCGAGAGGTTTATAAGTTGAAACAAAAATTTTCAACTTGAAAGAAATGTTAGTTTGTTTTTCCTCTTTACATGCTTCACTTACCTTTTCCTTCTGAAAATTTAGTTTTGGAATACCTATTGTTGAATTAATGGGAGGCTAAGTTCAAGAGGGGGGTGAACTGTACTTACGTAGATTTTTGCAAAAGGTAGTTTAGTCAATCCTGTTAGAAAAGATGGCTTTAAACTAGAGGGGGGATGAATTGTTTAAAGGGGTTTTAGCAATCTTTTTAGAGCTAGAATGAATTTATTTATTTAAGAAACCAATTGATTCAGCAATTCAGTTAGCCAAAACAGCAAGCAAAACTGTAACACTAAAAAAAACAATCGGTTGTTTCTTGGAAACAATCGGTTGTTTATACCAGCAAACAACAAACAAACTGAATTTAAAGAGATAAGGATAGAGAGATTGTACACAGATGTTTATACTGGTTCACTCCAACCCAGAGCTACATCTAGTCTTCTCAGAAACCCTGAGGAAATCCACTAAGCAATCACACCTTGATCACTTACACAACAACCAAGAGAATGACCTTGAAAACCTCAAGAAACACACTCTCCTTGGCCAACACTAAGATTGCTGATCTTGAACACCTCAAGAACACACAACCAATCTCAGCAAAAACACAGAGATGAAATATTTCAGCAGTTTACAAAGATTACACTTGTTACAGATGAATATCTTAAATCAATACAAGTAGAATCCTATTCCAACACCTTGATCAATCACAAAACTCTTAAGCAATCTCAGCACTTTGAAAAACTCTCATAGAAAAACTTTTTCAAAAGATCTCTTTCTTAAAAACAGTTTTTCTGAACTTATACCAAGATATAGTTTGTTATCAAATCTTAACAAACTCTTAATTGCTTTAAAAAGATTGGTCAAAGCATTTAATGACTGGAGGGTATTCAGTTTCAAATAATTTAAAGCTCAGTCAAAGAAAACAGTTATTCTGTTATGGTTCCAAAACAAACAATCAATTGTTTCCTCGAATCAATCGGTTGTTTTGTTACTTAACAGATTTCACCATTCAAAAACAATTTTCAAACTTTCTCAAAACACCTAAGTGTAAACAATCGGTTGTTTCGACAAAACAATTGGTTGTTTCAACTTAGCTTGAAAAACATTTTGCTTTGTTAAAGATTGAGATGCTAATTGCTTTGAGATTTAATCTAAGGGTGGATTACAACATTAAACTACCCCAGAACAAAGTTTTAACCAGCACAGCAGCATCAAGCAAAGCAGAGGCTTCAACATCCTTCAAAGGATTTGGATTCTTCAAAACATTGAACACCACTTGGTTCAATAAATCCTGACAAAAATTTAATTGATTGTTTTTCAAAATAACATATTGAAATTTTCTAAAAGAACACTGATTCAGAAAAGAACCTGTTAATATTAAAAATAATTGATTAAAAATTTCTAGGCACACAATTCTTAAGACACAAATTTGTAAATCAATTACACTTAGAAAAGATCAAAATCTATTTTAAGAAATAGATTTAAGAATTAATTTCAACACATTATATTTGAAAACAACTTATTGTTTTTCTGAATACAGTAACAGACAAAAGATATTTCAGATTTCAAGAAACAATGTAGAAACCAACAAAATCAAACACAGTTTTTTCAAGAAACTTTTTTATTCAAGCAACTTATAAACCAAGTAATGAATGAATGTGTATGCAAATAGAATCAATACACAGAGTTCCACACACAATTGCTTAGCACATTAGTTTTGTTCAATTCAGAAAGCCAAACAGATCTATAGATAAAAACTATTGATTGATTTTAAAAATATGCGAATGATTTTAAAACCATGTAATGAATGCAAGTGTATGCAAAGAAAATCAATACACAAGTTCCACCCACAATTGCTTAGCACATACAACTGATTGATTTTAAAAACAACCGAATGATTTTAAAACCAGTAAGAAAAATTATGCAGAAAAATAAAGTGCAATGATAAGAAAGCTTAAAACACACCAAGATTTATAATGGTTCACTCACAACGGAGCTACATCCAGTCCAACCCCACACCAAGATGGAATTCACCAGATCAACAAATTCTTTTTACAAACGAAGATCAAAAAATAGTTCTTGAATACTACAAGAACCAAACCACACACTATAACACCCAGTCACTATAGTGATGTCCACCAAGAAACCCTATCTTGACTCTTACAAACACAAAATTAGAACATAGTAAAGAAAAGGAACGAATTCACCTTCATTATGAACCAAGAAACTTAAAGAGATCTCCCCATTCACAATAACACTGTGAATAACCTATGACCTCAAGTTGGATGATGAAAATTAGGCACCAAGAACACTCAAAGATTAACAAAGACTAAATTTCCCAAAAACAACTCACTCTTAATTCTCTGAAATTGTAAAAGTGTATTGTGTGTAAGCAATTGTCAGAACCTTTTTCAAAAAACAAACTCACCCTTTTATAGGAGTTAAAACAGAAATAGATTTAAAATAGAATAAGGTACTGTCAAGAAAATCAACCAGTTAAAAAAAAAAACAATTGGTTGATTTTACTTAAAACTCTTAGTTTGTTTCAAAACTGATTTTTCTTAAAAGGAATGCATTTAAACTGAAATACTTGATATCTTACATATTAAAATATGATTTTTCAGAGGTAAAACGCATGACATAAAAATCAAAATCAAAATCTAAAACATTTATGTATTTTCAATAAATTGATTTGAAAGATAACAGGTTAAAAAAAATTGCACCTTTTGAGAAAACAAATTATAATCAGTTGAAAACATTTTTAATCAATTGAAAAAAAATTAACTAATTAAAAAAAGTTAACCAGTTGAAAATTATTTTTTTCTTGGACCCTTCATCATTACTAAAGGTAAAAGATAAATCAAGACAATCAAAATAAAACCTAAGCTACCTAGACACATAAGGCAGCAAGTCTTCACTCAAGGCTGCAATCATGACTTGATCAAACACTTTGAGTTGGGATCCTTGAGATGTCCAACACCTATGACAAGATCTTTAGAAGTCAAATAATTCAAGTGATGCGCTTGAATATGAGAAATTACAGGAAGAGTTTTTGTAAATTATTTCAAGATTTTCCAAATCAGTTTAGAAATGTTTAGTTCTTCTTCTAATGTATCGACTTTGTTTTCCAACTAATTATTTAATCCTTTCAATCTATGGTTAGAAAGGGCTAACCTGATAGCTTATTTATGTGTTTCTTTGAAAGCATCAAGCAGAGAACTATAATTTTCGTGATTCATGGAAATACTGGAACTTACACTGCTTATTGTTGACTCATTTCCAACCATTAAACACAAGTTGTCTTCCTCATCTTCTTTTGATGAGTAGTTGGATGAAGTGTCATTGTCATCCCAAACAATGTATGGTCTTTTAGCTTTGCCTCCTTTATTGCTCTTTTTATTAAATTCTTTCTCTTTGTGACAAATTTGGACTCTCCACGTTTGTGTGACCCTCCTTTGCACAACCAAAAGAAGTTAAATTAGAAGAATCAATATAGGATTTTTCATTATACCTTCTACTTTGTTGATTCCTCTCCTTTCCTTTATTTTTGAGAAATGTACTAAACTTTTTGGTTAGCAGATTCACTACTTCTGCATGATTGCCATCACTAGAGGCTTCCTCACATTAAGAAGAAGTTCTAAGTGCAATTCCCTTTTTCTTTCTTTCACTATTTTCCAGCTCCTATAATATGTTCATCTTCAATTCATGTTCTCTTAATTTTTTAAACAATGTTGCATTTGTCAAGGTCGTGAGATCTCTGGTTTCTAAGATAACAATGATCTTCGACTGCCAACTTCTGTTCAAACATTTTAGAATCTTTATGTTTAGCTCTTCTTTGTCAAACATCTTGTCAAGACCAATAAAGTGGTTTACTATGCCCATGAATCTTTTATTCACATCTACAATTGTTTCTCCTTGTTGCATCATGAATAACTCATATTCCTAAATGAGTGCATGTTTCTTGGCTCATTTGACATCAATTGTACCTTTATGTGTCACTTTTAAGATGTCCCACATCTCTTTTGTCAAGACACATTGTGATACCCTGAAAAACTCATCAAGAATCAAGGTAAAAGTTATAATGTTCTTTGCCATGCAATCATATTGAGCTCTTTTATTTTTAGACTCAAACTAGTCAACCTATTGTTTTTCAACAAGATTATTACATTTAGGTACAAAAGGACCATTAACAATCGCATCCCATATACCGTAATCAATTGATTCAATAAGAATCTTCATTCTAACTTTCCAAAATTGGTAATTCACTCGTCCAAACATAGGTGGTCTATTAATAGAAGCACCATCATCAAAAGGTAGTTTGTTTTCAACCATTTTAAAAACAAGGACTAAAACTTGAATAACTTTCAAGAACCAACTTTGATATCAATTGTTAGAAATGTTGGATGAGTTAAAGAGAGAAAATGAATTGGACGGTTAAAAATTCTTGTAAAATCTGGACTAGAATGAAAATCTTATGAAAAATCAACCAATTAGAATATCAAAATAATAAATTAAAAATTATTTTAACCAGTAGAAATAAAAATTTTAATCAATTAACCTTTATCTGATTACACAATTAATCGGTTAAATTTCTAAACACAAGAGATTCACTTAAAAACATATTATAGAAATGTAAAGATAGAGAGCAGAAGAAACACACAGAAATATTTATATTGGTTCACTATTCATGAAAATGCTCCTAAAGGTTTATACCTTCTAAGAGGCATTCCACATCAAATTCATTTTATTACTAAACATTCTCTACAAAAATCACCTGTATATAGAACTAATCCAAAAGAGCTTCAAAAGATCAATGCACATAAGTTTGATTAACCTCACACATCTATAAGCATTACTATCTTTAATGTGAAAATCCAACTATTTTATCTACAAGAGTTCTAAATTCGTGGACATATTCTTTCTAACTTGGGGAGCATGATGTTACCATGAAAGAATCATCACCATTTAAACTAGCCAAACTTTACAAGAAGATGACCAAGAGCAAAAAATACTATTCAAGGCTAGGTCAAGCATCTCAGGCTAGAACACAAGGCCCCACCATCCCTCAGAAGATCATTAAGAGTAGAACACCAAAGCATGAGCTAGGATACCAACTATTCTTTCTTTTAATATTTTTAAGAGAAGGTGTTAAAAGCATAAAAATTGGGCTATTCATGGCCCATAGAGAAATCCTAACATCTAAAAGGTCTCCCATGTGCAACCCCTAGTCACACTTCCCATATTAAGCACATGCTTAAATGTGAGAAGCATGACTCTCTTAGATCCAGTGGCACGAAATTAGGGAGCTTAAGCATGTTTAATTTGAATTTCCCTTCACTCCCTAAACCTCATGGAACTTATGCTATAAATAGCTGGCCTTGCTCATTGTAAATGACAACACATTTTGAGTAAAGAAACTCTGCTTGAGTGAATTTTTGAGTGTCTAATTTTCTTTAACTCTTATCTTGGCAAAGATGCTTCATGTGGTGACTCAAATCATCACTTATCACAAAAAAAAGAACACATTTTGAATTGTTGTCATTTTTACAGATTAAAAAAATCGATTAAACCGATTGATTTCACTTAAAGTGATAAGAGTGGATTAATTGGAATATTTAATATGTTAAAACATAACAAATAACAACATGCTTAAAACAAAGAGATTTCAACCTGTTAAATAACAAGTTTTAACAGATTAAACATCTTTACAAAACTTTGAGGTTTTAAGTAGTTTTAACATATTAAAATAAAATTTCAATCCATTGAAATTTTCTTAATCCCAACACAATTTTGGACAGTTAAAAAGCATTTCACAATATGATCCTTTGATATTCATATATTATTTACCTTGATAAACAGAAATAAATAGACACAAAAATATAAAGACACATATAAGGACATCTTCTTCAAAAGATTAATCTTCATTCTTCAATGGGTTGAATTCATCAAATACAAGCTTGAATTCCACCTATATCTAATAATGTATTCTATAATAAAAGTACTTGTTCATACATGTTTTCAAGTGATTAACATTATAGAATGTTGATTGAGAGTCAACCCAATGATAAGTTATTTTTAATTATTATTATTTATTATTATCATTATTAATTTTTCTATTACTATTATTAATTTTTCTATTATTATTATTAATTTTTCTATTTTTATTATTACTATTATTATTATTATTATTATTATTATTATGTTTTCAGTGCATGCCACTTCTTGCATGTGATATGACTTAAAGAGAGTCTTATCCATTAAACAAAAATGATAAAGTATTTTGTCATAAATATAATAAAAAATTTCTAACAAACTAACTTGTTTCAAAACTCCAATTCTTCCATCCTTTTCTTTAGAAATTAAAAAAAAACTTTCATATGGATTTATTAGAATTTAAGTAGTTATTAAATAAACATCTAACTAAAGGTTTTCAACGCCTATATTTCAATACTCCAATCCTTCCACCCCATAAAATAACTCAATTGGTGAATTTATTAAAAAATATCTACTTTAAAATAAAATAGAAATAATTGACGAATATTTCCCTGTTAATCGTTTCCTTCTTTATTTATTATTTTCCATATATTTCCTAATAGATGGATTCTCAACTTTGCTTAAATTTGATGATGACAATATTATTATTAAAGGAAAGTGTTTGAAAATATAATAAGTCAAAGAGAAAAATAGCATATAAAGTCAAATAAAAACAAAGGAATACTACTTTTGTTGATTGAACAATCATATGTAATTACTTAGATGCAAAATGAAATAATATAGAAATTGATGGTAGAAAGTAACTACCCAAATAAAAAAACATAAAACAGTGACTTATTTGTAGAAAAACATTTGAAATTGGAATAGAGTACTTTACTACTATTTTGTTGTGGAGATTGAGAAAAGTTTCCATGAAAATAGAAATGTCTCACATAATTGGATGAAATTTTTCAAGAGAATGTTATTTATAAATACAAATAAAAATTCACACAAAAATCCATAAAATTCCAATCAACAAAATAATTTGTTAAAATTTGTGTAGTTTTTTAAAAATCTTAATTGAATACTACCGATTTTGTTCTCCTCTATAAAAATCATGATAATCTTGATTGAATACCATAAAATTTATTTTAATATTTAAAAATCTCAATTAAACTCTACAATATGCTTTTAATAAAGGAAGTCTTTAAAAATCTTTTTAAATCTCAATTGAATGAACTATTTAGTTTTTTTTTTTTTTTAACATTTTTACGTAGTAAATCAATATCAGTTTCACAAGTAATAATGTCTATAAGAAATAATCCATATAAAATATTCTCTTATAGTAATGCCATTATACTAATTTGTTTCAAGTTAGATAGTTTGTGCCATATAAGCATATACTTGACATTAACTATTTATTTTTTTACAAATTAAATCATTTGATATAAAGTAGGAATAAATTAAGTATATTATGTTAGATCTAGCTGGTCTAGTATATTATGTTATGATTAACTCAATTGAGAGTTAATCCAACCAATAATAACTTATGAAAATCAAGTGTCTTGGTATGAAATAATACTCTTTATCTCATGATTAAGGTTGGTTAGAAGTTGTTTGATCTACCTGTCATAATTAACTAATTACAATGAAATTCTTAAAAAGTTACTTGAATAAGAACTAGATATCACTCAATTCAAATAAATGAGTACCACTACAAGAAAATAAAATCATTAAATAGAAACTATTTTTATAAATAAAAAATAATTAATTTATATTGATTAAAATAGATTTTATTTTAGAGACTAAAAAATTATTGTATATAAAGTAGTTTTTAAAAATTTTAAATTAATTTCTAATTAGCTACGAAATACTTTAGATTTTAAAATTGGTAACTAAAATCTTGGTAGCTAATTAGATAGCAATTTAAAAATTAGTTTATAAATTTATAAACTAATTTAGATACTAATAATTTTTTAGTCTGTAAAATAATATCTAATTTAGTTAATATAGTAACCAATTATTTTTTATTTCTAAAATTGATTTCTATTTAATGATTTTCTAGTAGTGTATAAACATGTTTATATATTATTAAAGTAGACCATTCTGTTTTGGTTTAGCCCTTTAGCAAAAATTGTTTTAGTAAAGTGATTTATTCCTTTAGATGATCATCATGGTCTAAAAAAGTTATTTGTTTCCAACAATATTTAAAAAAACATTAAATTCTATTCAATTTCATTACATAACTAGCATATTATAAAAAAAAAAACTGAGATGAACAAAAAGAGAAAAAAAAAATGCAAAGAACATGAGAAGAAATATTTCTTATATTTTCTTTTTAAATCAAAGCAGATAGTCTCAATATATACAAGTAGTACACTCATCCTAGGTCTAGCTAAAGAGACAGAATGTAAAACAAAAAATTCAATAAAGGTTAGACATATATACAAAGAGAAATAACTAAAAATTAGAAAAGAAAAAAAATTAATATTAGCTTCCTTCTAGAAGCCTTGTATTCATATCCTTTGTTATCCCCGCAAACTAGGGAGCAAATATTGATGAGACCCAGCTTGGAACAAATACTCTTATAAGATTGAGGAGTTAAGGCTTTGGTATAAATGTCAGTCAGTTGCTTTGTGGTAGAAATGGAAAGCAAATGTATGAGACCCTTTTTCAATTTTTCCCTAACAATATGAAAATCTATTTCTATGTGTTTCATACGCTCGTGAAACACTAGAATTGTTGCAATTTATCTTGCCGAGTCATTATCATAGTATAAAAGAGATGGTTGCTCAAAAGGAACTTTGAAATCCTGAAGAAGATAAGTTAGCCATTGAATTTCACATGTAACAATGACCAATATTGTCCCTGATTCAGCTCCACATGAACTCTTTGATATTGTTCCCTACTTCTTTGATTTCCAGTATATGAGGGAATTCCCAAGATACACACTAAAAATAATTACTGATTGTCTTAAATCACTACAAGTTCCTCGAACTATCACAAAAGGTTTTTAAATGAGCATAAGTGTTGTTTGAGAAAAATAAACTAAGACTCATAGCTCCTTTAATATATTTGAGAATTCTAATTGCTGCATTATAGTGAGCAATTGTAGGCTTAGCAAGAAATTGAGAGATTTGTTGCATAAAAAAGGTTCAAGTCGAGTATTAGTGAGATACATAAGCCTTCCAATCAATCTTCTGTAGGCTTGAACATCTGTGAAAGGAACACTTCCAGTAGAAGATAATTTTGCATGATTATCCATTGGAGTAAGTGTAGGTTTGCAAGCTAAAAGACCTGCATCTGTTAACAATTTCAGTGCCTATTTCCTTTGATTCATCATTATCCTTTTCTTCTTCTTGTTATTTCAAGACCAAGAAAATATCTTAAAATCCCCAAGATCCTTAATCTTGAATGTCTGACTCAAGGCTTGTTTGATTTGCTCAATCTCCTCTTTATCATTTCTTACCAACATTATATCATCCACATACACCAATAATATTGTAAAAGGTCCTTCAAAAGTATTAATGAATAAGGAATGATCTTTCATAGATTGAGTATATCCCACAGAAAACAAAAAGGATGACAATTTGAAAAACCACTCTCTACTGGCTTGCTTAAGGCCATATAAAGCCTTTTTTTTTTTTTAAAACTTGTCCTAGTTAAATAGAATTTAATCCAAGAGAAGCAACCATGTATTAATCTTCTTTCAACTCTCCATGTAAAAAGGCATTATTTATGTCTAATTGTTTCAATTCCAAATTATAGGTAAAAGCTAGAGAAAGAAGTAACCTTATGATGGTCATCTTTGCTATTGGAGAGAAAGTATCAAGGTAGTCAATGCCTTTTGTTTGTCTATATCCCTTTGCTATTAGCAACATATCAATAGAACATATCCTTTTGTCCCCCTTTTAAAACCAATAAAAACACATTTTGATGCCTTTTGATAAAATCTTCTTCTGTTTACTCACAAAGTGATAACATAGCATAAAGATCCAAACACCTTTAATCCCATTAAAATCTATTGTAGTTTTGTAAATCATTTCATGAGGAGAAGAATAATTTAAAGCAGGTGTTGAAAGCATGTTTATAATATGCACAACACGTATAACAGAATATGACCAATAAATTTTGGGTAAATGAGATTGTATCATGAGAGCTCTCACTACATTTAATATATGACCATGTTTCCTTTCAATTATGCTATTTTGTTGTGGAGTATTGACACATGATGTTTGATGCACTATTCCTTTGTTGATAAAGAAATTAGTCATGAAAAATTTAGTTCCATTATCACTTATTATTATTGTTATTGCTATCTCAAATTGTGTTTGAACAAAAACAACAAAATTTTCCAAAGTCTTGACAACTTCAGATTTTTATTTTAAAAGAAAAATCCACATGTACCTCGAATAGTCATCAACTATGATAAAGAAATATTTATGACCATGAATTAATGGTATTGAGTATGGTCCCCATAAATTTACATGAATCAAGTCAAAATATTTTTTAGATTTAGATGTACTAATAGGAAAGGAAAGTCTTTTTTGTTTTGCAAAATGACAAACATCACAAACAAAAGATTTGTTATATTTAACAAAAGGAAATTTAGTCCTGATAGCATCAATACATTTGTTTGAAACATGCCTTAATCAAAAAGGCCAAAGGATTTCTAGATCACTAGCCCTAACATTAACAATATCAATGGTATGTGCATAATTTGAAGGGTTTGATTTTAAATTTTTGATAGGATGTGATCTTGAGTATATAAAGTCTATCTTGCATCCTAGATGAACCAATTATTAAGGAGTTCTTGTCCTGAATGTGACAACCATTATAGTCAAAGGTAGGAACACAAGATAAATTATCAATTAATTTTTGGAATTGAAAGAAGATTAAAAGTGAAACAAGGAGTATATAAAACATTGTCTATGACATGATTTTGATTGAGAAAAACATTTCTAGAATAATTGGCAATGACTTGATTTCCATTTGGTAATTTAACATAAATAAAATTAATTTGATTGTATGAAGTGAAATGAGCTAAGGATGAAAAAATGTGGTCAGTAGCACCACTATCGAGAATCCAAGAGCTGAAGGAAGAAAGAAATTTATTATCAGTTTGTGTTGTCATGTTGTAAGGAATAACAGAGAATTGATTATAAACATTGTCATTGGATTTGGATTATTGTAAAAGTGCTAACAATGTTTGATATTGTTCAGGAGTAAAACAATTTGTTGTGATTGCACTTTTGTCTTTGAACCTTCATGATTTTGCTCATCATTATTAGAATCTTGTTTGAAAGAAGAAATCATCTCCTAACGATCAGAAATATGAATCGTGTCTCCTTGTGAGAACCCCTTCTTTAAATCATTCCGTATGTCAAAGGCATTGTCCATACAGATGATGTTTTGTACAATGGGTGGAGAAACAACCTTGAGCATCTAGTAAACAACTACCATATTGGCTCTCTGAGTGGAAGCTTCTATTGTTCCATCAATGAAACCTATCTTGTTCTTTGAAATGAGACTCATTTGAAATAAACAAGACCAATGATGATAGTTTGGTCCTTCAAGAATAATAAGGACAATAAGAAAGGAATGATTATCAGATGAGATAACATGGTAAGGAGAACAAAAATTTTGTGAAGGATCAACAACTTCACCCATGGATAAATGTAGCAATCAGAATTCTGATACCATATTATAAAAAAAAAGATCTAAGATAAACAAAAAAAAAAAAGACAATGGATATGAGAAGAAATATTCTTTTATTTTCTTTTTAAATCAAAGCATAAAGTCTCAATATATATAAGCAGTACCCTCATTCTATGTATAGTTAAAGAGACAGAATGTAAAATAAAGAATCAATAAAGTTAGAATAAGAAAAGATAAAATAAAGACTAGATATATCTACAAAGAGAAACAACTAAGAATTAGTAAAAGACAAAATTAATATTAGTTTCCTTCTAAAAGCCTTGTATCCATATTTTTTGTTAAGCATACTGTTCTTGCCGGTTGACCCTCCTATCGGTTGACTCTACGACGATCGCACGCCTCCTCCCCTCTCCTTAGGTTAGACTTTGCTGTATTGAAACAACCTGCACTTGCAAGATAGAAAAGGGGCGCCCTCGAGGTCGTTTGCACTCCGACGCTCAAGTCAAGACTGGGCAAGCACACCAAGTGTATTCAATATCTGTGTTTAGGTCAAGAAACTGCGTACCTTTGTGAAGTGTTTTACTACCCCTTATATAGTCTAGGGTTTCCTCTGCACCGCTACCCATATTTAGGGTTTACAGGAATACCCTTGCGCCGCTATCACCCAAACTTAGGATAATCTAGCGCGTAAGGCTTCCTTAATTGGAGTGCAAACTCTAACAGGACGGCACCTGGGTACCCCCTCGTGCACCTAATCTCTAGGGCCACCTGTCCTAGGAGTGCCTTCACTGTTCACGTGCCATGCATGTAGCTTCACTGGGAAACCCTAATCCTGATGGACACTCAACCCTTCAAGACTCTGCACCTAACCGTGCTTTCCTTGCCATACACATGGATGCTTTGTGACTTAGGCCTCTCCTTACTTCTGGGCATTTTACTGATAACTGGTCTTCTCTTAGGACCCATCGTAGATGTTCTAGTTTTGTTGTTCGAAACATCTAAGACCGATGTCACCTCGTCACACTCTATTGCCGAGGACTCATCACCCCGCTGAATGCGAGGACACATCAGTCCACTCTGGTGGTCGACACGCTGATGACTAACCAGCCACTAGTCCATGCTACCTGTAGGACCTAGTCCACGTGGCTCTGGTCCAAGCTGTGAGACCCGGCGGACGTGGCTCACCATTACTAGTTGTTCTCGATGTCCGAGGACTGGTCTGTACACATACTATTTCATATTAAATAATAAAATAAATCACAAAAAAGTTACTTGCAAATTTAAGAATTTAGCTAGTTATTTTGTTTGGCATGGTTAATATATGTTGGAATAAAATTATAAAGATTACAATTGTCGAACTTTTTAATATATGAATCAAAATCAAATTATTAAAATTATTCGCATCTTAGACAATAAAACTAAAATTCGACTTAAGCAGGGAATCAAATATCATTGACTCGAACAAAGAACTTTGCATTCTCCATCCCACGTTTTTAAACCAATTCCCGTGTAAATTAAAATTTTGATTTTATCTTTTTCAGAAATATTTTACAATCTAAAGAACATATTCCAAATATACATAAATGTATAGTCCAGAATGCACTAATATAATCTAAAATGTAATCATATATTTTGAAAGGTATTTTTCAGATGTAAAATTGAAATTCAAAATACAATTTTTCAGGGATAATTTTTCATTTCACTCTCCCATGAGGGTGCAAATTTAAAAACATGAGAGATGAAAAATGCAAGGCAATTGCTTCCTGCACCCAATCATTTGCTTCCTGCACCCAACACACTTATGTGAAATATCCATTTTGTCTTTAGTGATTTTAAATTTTTGCCTTCTGGATATTTATATCCGTAAGTCAAATTACAAAGTTCTGGATATACAAATCCGGAACTAATATGTCACTTCCAGATTACAACATCCAGAAGCTTATTTGGACAGTATAAATGACCTTCCGGATGTCAAAATCCGTAAGCAAATATAAATGAATTCTGAATCTCAATCCTTAGCACCATTTATAGCACACCATTTCGGATATGAAAATCCAGAACTCATAGTTTACTTCCGGATATGACCATCCAGAAGCTTAAATAAAATATGAAAATAAACTTTTAGATTTCAAAATCTGGAATGTATAAAATGACTTCTGGATATTGAAATCCGTAAGCAAATGTGTGAAAAAGGGCAGAATGGGATTTTAAAATTTTCGTTGAGTGCAGGAAGCAATTGATTGGGTGCAGGAAGCAATTGTCAAAATGCCATACCCTGCTAGAAAGCTCTTGCATGTTGCATTGGGCAATTGATTGCACCCAACAAATTTAGACCTGCACCCTATCACTAATACGAAATGACCAAAATGCTTTTTATAGTAATTTTCTGGAATTCCTTTTCTGAAATATATTTCTGTTTTATGAATTTTTTTTCTGGAACTTGTTTTTGTATTTCAATTATGATTTAGAATTTCATTTCTGAAACACAAAAATCTATTTCGATTTTCTTTTTAGAATGTATTTTTCAATTTTGATTTTTCAATTCCAGAATGAAGAACAATTTTAGAATTCCAAAAATTGATTGAATGCAAGTCGAAAATCATTTGAAAGCAATTGCCCTTGCATTGGTGGTACTGGTGTGAGGACCACAAAATGGCTAATTTTTCTTGCACCCGATCCAATTTTTAATTTTCAAAATTTTATAACAAAAATTTCAGAAAAGCAAATCCATAATAGATCTTTGTGTTCCAGGATTCAGGATTGAAAAGTTAAAATCTCACTCTAAAAAAGCAATTTCCGTATGGAAAACAAATTACAGAAACAAAATCCAGAAACATATTCTGAAAAAGGAATTTCAGAATCCATAAAAGTGTTCCAAAAACATATTACCAAAAAAAATTCTAAAAATATATTTTGATTCACATTCCCTCTTATTATTCTCTCTTATTTAAGAATATTTTTATCATTTCACATAAACAAGTACATTCAAAAAATAAGACCAATAATGAGGCTTCAGAGGACTTGAGGATGAAAAAAAGTTTTTGTTTGTGGTGTCTAAGCATCAAATTTCGAAGGAAAAAGTAGAACAATCACAAATTCATTTTATCTTTAGAGTTGAAAGGAAAGCTTTTTGCGATTCTTGTGTCTTTGATAAGAGAAAAGTAAATGGGTGATAATAACTTAATAAAAAAATTAAGTTTAAGTATTTATAGGTATACAAACATTTTTACCTTTATATTCAAAAATAATTTGTTATAGTATTTAGGTATACTATTGTAATTTTTAATTTCTATACATATGTAATTTCTAATTTTTTAGTGCCCACCGTCTAAACTCGCATGGACTAAAAATATTAAAAAAAATTAAACTAATGATTGTTAAGTATAAAAAAGAAATAGAAAATATTATTAGTTCCTTTGCAATTTTAATATAATATGCTCTTTATATTTATTTCCTTAACATTTGCAAAAACACTTAAGGGAAAACGGAAAATAATAAATAAAATTTTTAATATGATAAAAATAACTTGTACATAACATAAACTTTACTTTTTTTGAAAAACTAATACCAAAATATTTTTGTAAATTAATTCATATACAAACTAATTTTAACCTGTAAGAAAAGTTTGTTTTAATTTTTTTTTCTTTTTCTAAAAATACTTTTGAAAGTTTCCCATCGAATAAACAGTGAGAAACACAAATAACATATTTTTTCAAAATATATCCTATCATTGCAGAAGCCTGATAAAAATTATATATACTAGTGGAAAAACCACTGAAAGTAGAAGGCATATTGCAAGCATGAACAACTAAAATGATCATTGGTAGCCAAACAAATTGGAGCAGAAATATCAGTATATATTTTTTATCAGAAGTCAGGCTTATCCCTTCTCAGTGAAGGCCTGGTCACTGTTGGAAGGAGCTCTCTGATTTCCTTAGCATGACCATCCATACCTTTAAAAGAATAAGCTTTAATCATGGTTCTATAAGTAATGATATCAGGTTTACAACCACTCTGTTTCATCATCTCAGGCACCCCTTTCATCTCAGCCAAACACCCTAACCTCCCATAAGCATCCACCAAGCAATTAAAGAATACAGTGTCCAGTAATACATCTGAATTCTCAACAAATCGCATGACACCACCAATTTTTTCAGGCTTACCTGCATACGCATAAGCCCTCACAAGTGAGCATAGTGTAACACAACTAGGTTTTATTCTCTCTGACCGCATTAGTCTAAACAAGTACTCCATCTGTTTGAGATCCCCAGCCTTCCCAAAAGCATCAATCACAATATTGAAGGTCACAATTGTCCAAGAGTAATGGTATCTCTGCATGTATTCCATCACAGCACTCATTTTCTTGTATTCCTCAGCCTTGCCATAGGAATCCAAGAGAATGTTGAAGGTCTGAACATTAGGTTGGATTCCAGCAGTTTGGAACTTCTCATAACACTTCTCCATTGTTTCAATTTGTCCAATGTTGCCAAATGCCCTTAGTGTTGAATTCATGGTCCATGCATCGGGTTGGCAATCCCGGTCAGCTAGCATTTCCACAAGTATAGATTCCATTTCGGAAAACCTTTCAGGAAAAAGGATAATTATATTACAGATATGCAAATATGATACAAAATCATGCTGCAGCTGGTTGCTGAAAGAATAAATACAAGCTTAACAACTAAATCAAAATGGAACAACTTGAATAACTCAATTTTACTTGGAAGGGAAGAGGCAGGGGGGGTCCAGGAATGGAAGGTGGTTCATCAGTGCCTAACATAAATACATCGTGAAAGAGCTCAGTTATGGCAATCATAGATGCTAAGTCTGCCAATTATCTAACTACCTTTACCTCAAAAAATATTGAATCTCCGCTCTCTCTCAATTGCTTTTCATTGTATCTAAATTCTAGAGTATGACGTAAAAGTAGGGTAGTCAATTTAATTAATTTTCCAATTTCTGTTAGCAACCAGATTGTAGATGTATTAGTTTCAGAAGGTAAAAGAGAGACAGGAAAAAACTTACTTTCTTGCCTTCCCATAAGCGTCAATAAGAGTATTGTAGGTAACTGTGTTGGGTTTGATTCCATGATCGGCCATATCAGATAAAAGACCCTGAACTTTGTCAAAGGCAAAAACCTGTAAGCAAGATTTTATGAGGATTGAATAAGTTTGTACATCTGGCTGGCAACCAGGTGTACTCTTCATTTCCTCAAGAAGAGTGAAAGCTTTGTCCAAGAGACCACTCCTACTGTACGCAGACAACAATGCAGTGTATGATTCACAGTCCAAAACACAACCCTCATCAACCATCGCTAGAAAGAGGCCATGAGCTTTCTCAGGTTGCTTACATTTTCCAAGCATGACTATTAACTTAATGTATATACCAGTGTTAGGGCTGTACCAGATTTGTTCACGCAGTAGTTCAAAAACCTGAAACCATGAGAGTATGCTTTAATATTATTATGAAGTCTTCGTATAAAGATAGTTCCACCAGAGTGTTTGTGATAGAGTTAAGTGCAAAAGCATTTCAACCATAGTTTTAAAATTCATGTTCGTAAGTACGAAAACATAAAAATTAACTTTTCTCAATATATGAAATCCTTGAACAGCAATTCTGTAAGTAAGATTTCCACCATAAATTAAATCTTCCTTATGCTGCTACATTTTTTAACTTATCTTCTAGATCCCAACGCAAATATGCTCCCCTGTATATTTACTTTCTTCCTTCAACATTTCATATTTCCTGAACAGGACCCAAATAAGTATTGCCACTTACTCAATTGCTGCCCTATATATATAGGTAGAGGATTAAAATAAAATATATAAAAGGAGGCAGAGAGAGAGAGACAGCAAAAGACTAACATACCCTTCAGCTAGCTGATACATAAATGACATGGAGGATGAGAGGAAACAAATAGCAGGATATAAATTTGCTAGGAGTATGCCAATGAACACATTTACATGTTCTACTAGACATTGAAAATAATCCTGATCCTCTATACATTAAGTTACTCGATTAATAAATGAGCTTTTTCAATAAATATGCTTAACTCCATTTACATCTATCCAATGCACTACTTGTCCAAAAAGCTAACCAACATTCAATTAAGCAAAAAGTTGTTATGGCCAAAGCTCTCTGCAAAGGTTTTTTTATCTTCAGAGATCTTAAACAAGAGATAAACACTGCATGTGGTAGGCATTCGCCCCAGTGTTTTTACAGAACTTTCCACTGCTGCATTTGATGGAAGGCCAATTCTAATTTAGCAGAGAAACAAGGGAAGCAGAGGCAGAAATGGTGGGTATGAGATCAGTGGAAAAGTCTGCTAAAGTTCAGTCTAACAGAATTCACACGAGCCACTAGAAGATTGGAGAAAGGAGCCAGGTAACCATGGGGAATGGGTAGATTATGTGGGAAGCTAGATGGACCATTAAATCTATGATGGAAACTCGCTAAGGATTAGTCATTGGGTGTAGAGCACATTGAATTTGTGACCGAAACTCATCAAGGTTTAGTCCTAAGTGAGGAGTAGCACTCTGCCATTCGCCTTATTTTCCATGTTCATCAGCTATGTTTTGTTCTTTTAATTGCTGTATTTAGAGCATAACTCTATACTTTTTTCCTACATTTAAGTTGTTTGACAAACAGATATCTTGTTTCATCCATCAAAGTTATACTTTCTTATGAATTAGTCTCAGTTGTTTTCCTCTTCACATCCATTTATTGAACTACTTACTCAAAAAGTTACCAAAATTTAATTATAATTAAACCAAAGATTATCATGGTCAAAATTTCTCATCCTTTTCTTTTTTATTCTAGCCAAATTCCAAACTCATATTACCACAGCCACAACATAATCCATTTAAATGGAAATCTAGTCAACTCCAAAACTTACAAGCATGGAGTCCTACGATAACAAAGAAACAACTGAGAGTAACAATTTATACTAAGAATAATTACACACCCATCTATCTGTTTCACCAACTCTCGGTTAACCTTCAACTCTCATCTCATTTCTACCAAAGATAATCACCTAGTGTAAAATATAAAAAAGAATAGGTTTGTGTTCTCTTCCCTGAGTCGTCGTCACAATCCAACACTAAGTATTTGTTTATTTACTGTTTTCGAAAACAAGTTCTCTATTTTCTAAAATTATAAGTGTTTCAGTTAAACAGAGCACAAGTCATGGAAAGATTAGAACATTGGAGAAAATACGATGGATCGAGCTAGTCAAGAGGGGCATACTGGACATGTTATTATTAAAATGCAATTTATCACCTACATTATACATACATGTATCATCTTATTATTAAAATACAAATTAATTCATATATGCAGGAAGTAAATTGCCCTTTAAATTTAAAAGATAACATTAAAAAATGGATAAATGACCATCAGAAACACTATCAATTTAATGTTTTGAAATAATAAAAATCTAATTAAAAAAATTCAAATTGATGTCGCATATTATAGCTTAATAACAAAATAGTCCCTGATTTAGTATCAAATTGATCCTTAAAAATATAGTTTCATGACAAAGAAAAGTTATACTTAAAGGACTCTTTTTACAGGGATTGAAAAATGTTTAGTTCTTTGAAGGATTAAATTGCCATAGTCTCTCACGTGATCTAAGGACCAAATTGTTCATTTACCCATAAAAATCTATTTGAAACAGGGCTAATGTGAAAGACAAACGTTTCATTCAAATATTGTTTTAGTTTATTAAACTTGAGGACTAACATGAAACAGCAATAGGACCAAATAGACCATTCTGCCATCCCAATTTAGAAGAACAATTTGAGTATTCACCCAAATTCAACTTTAATCTCATTCAGAGTCCAAGCTAATAGACACAGAACAACCCAACAAACCCCACAAAGAAAAAGAGAAGCAAAGAAAGTTGAAAAACCTTGAGAGCGGATTCCCAGCGCAGAGCCGCGACTCTTTCGTGGAGTGCTTCGAGGACAGTTCTGGGAAGAAGCTTCTTGGCGTTGATGGGACCCTTCTTCTTTCTACCACTCTTATCAATCACGGCCTTCGTCGCCTCTCTCCACAGAATAACCGATACCGCTTTCTGCGAAGCTATCTTCTGGTTCCTCAATTCCTTCCGCTCCTTCGCTTCCCGCTTCTTCAGCTCCTCCAACTCCCTCGCTATTCGCCGCGTCCGCTCGTCCACCACCGTCAGCGCCGTAGAGGAAGGAGAAGAAGAGGGTTCCGGGTCGGGTCGGGGTGATACCTGGACCCGTGTTGAGGCGGTTCGACGGGCGGAGATTGGTGGAGGGAAAGGACGGACGCCGGGTGTGGTGGTGGAGAGTGATGCAGCTGCCATTGGGTTTTGGTTGGTCTCCGGCCTTCGGACAGAACAGGGATATCTATTTGAAAAATATTTCTTTTACACTCTTTCAAAATATTAAATTAACTTGAGGACCCACTTTAATAGTATAATATATATATATATATATATATATATATATATATATATATATATATATATTAAAGTTTTAAATAAAAAATAAAATAAATATTATTAGAATTTTATTATTTAGGCCATTTCTTAATATCTACTTACTATTATTTAAATGGGTGTAAATATTAATATTAGTTACACTTTTAAAAATTTAAAACCAATAATACTATTGTCATTTTACACAAAAAGATTTTTCTTACTTCATTTTAATTTAAGAATTAATTAGTACGGTATGTTTTAGGCCTTTTTTTAAAAAACAATATAAGAGTGCAATTTGAATATAATCCAATTACATGAGTATGCTATTATTTGTAATACATAGATTCAATAACAATGTGAAAAAATTCACAACAACACATTGCTTTGAAACAAAAGAATTTTAAACCAAGTCTATCCATATCTATAATTTGTAATCTATAATCTATAATAATATATACTTATCTATACTTATAACAATTAAAGGGAGCATAAATAGAGATATGTGCTACGTATAACAATTGAAGGGAGCACAAATAGAAATATGTGTCAAGTGTTGCTCTCACGTTTTTTTGAAAAAAAGAAATAAAAAAAAAATACTCAAAGAAGAAAGTTTGACACGTAGCACAATGGGAGACTTTCTGATTCTTTGTGGGAACAAAACGGGCCCTTGTTTCAGCTGGTCCAAAACTGATGAACTGGTCCAATGTATTCATCTTGTGCAAAAATTAGGATTTCTGAGGTTGTGCAAATGCTTTTCCAGAACGAATAGGTTTCCTTTCTTCTCTTACACAATCTAAAGCTACTCCTTTGACTGGAGAGTTAAGTTTTCCATTTACAATGTAAACGTATCCTAAGGTACTTTGAATGAAGGAACTAGGTTTCCATTCTTCTCTCACACAACCCTAAAGCTGCTATGAACATAGGAAATTGGGATTTCTATTTCTCTCTCACACAATCCTAAATTGGGGGTGGTCTGCTTGCTGCAAACTTTACAGAAGAAAGGCAGCTTACACAAACAAGGTAATTGTTTTTGAATTTCAAATTTGAAATCTCAATTTATTCTTGATTTCTGATTAAGTTTGGAGCCTCTTTTCCATTTTTTTATACATGCTCTTCTTCATGGATTCTCTCCTGCAATCCTAAATTGGGGGTTGTCTACTTGCTGCGAAGTTTACAGGAGAAAGCCAACTTACACAAACAAGGTAATCATTTTTTAATTTCAAATTTCAAATCTCAATTGATTCTTGATTTTTGATGAAGTTTGGAGCCTCTTTTTTCATTATTCATACATGCTCTTCTTCATGGATTCTGCACTGCACTTCTCAACCCTACCAATCTTAAAAACTCCAAAACCTCTTCAAGAGTTCTTGGTAAGCTTCTCTTTACAACATTATTGGAAAATACTCTTGCGTTTTTGTCTATTGCTCTTCATCTGGTTTTTCTCATGGTATTGCTCTTCATTCGGTCAGATCATTTTGTTTTTATGTACATCTACAAGAACAAAAAGCCTATTTCTTAAGTGCAAGCACCATTTGAAGATTAAAATTGGTTTATGGGAAGCATTTGTTATGTGGAACCATACTGATACTTTGTGAGCAAACACTCATCTTTTATTCATTATTTTCTCACACAAGGAAGTACAGATGCACTCTTTTCTTATTATTGAATAAATTAATAATACTTCATAAATAATTAATATTTTACATTCCTTTCCCGTGCATAACACGGGTTGATAACCTAGTAATAATAATACAAATGAAACTATAATAATAATATAAATGAAACTAACTCCAAGGGTAACTTTAAACACATATCACCTCCGCAACTTTTCACCAAAAAAAGTCAAAATTATTTTTACTAAAAGTGGATTTCTTACACGTGTCACTCATATACCACAATATTGTGGTTCACTCTAAGCACGACACATGGCACACTAAGAACATACCACATGTCTCATCCTGAGTGACTTTTCACTTTCTCTCTTAGGGTGTGTTTGGATTAAGGAGGGAATTTGTGGGGATTTGAGGGAGTGAATGTATGAGGATTTGAGAGGATGTGTAAGGATATGTGAGGTTGTTTGGATTGAGGGATGTTAGAGTGAATTTGTGAGGATGATTTATTAAAATTTGTGAGTGATGTGATGGTTGGGAGAGAATTAATTTTTTTTTTAAAGTATAAAATATAAGTTTACAAATTTACCCTTATATTTTAAAATATTTGAATAATGAAATATGAGGTATTTTTTCAGATTTAAGTTTCAATTTAAAAATAAAATGATAATATTTATAATTGTAATAATTTTTAGATGGAAAATAATGAATATATGTAAATATTGAAAATTGTAACATAGAAATAAATTATTGAAATATTCATAATTTTTAAAAAAAAAAAAAATAATTTTGCATTAAATTTAAATATAGTAATAATTTTATAATAATTTATGAAAATACATTTTTTATTATATGTAATGTTTTTTATTATAATTTTATTTTATTTTATTATTATGTAATGTTTAATAATTTTATTTATATTCTTTTAATATTTTTAAAAATTATTTTATTTTTATTATATAATATTACATTATATTATTTAATGGAATATATTGTGTATATATAATAAGATTAATAATAATAATACTAATTAAATTATTATTATTACTAATTAAAATTAATTATTATTAATTAAAATTAATTATTATTTATTATTATTAATTAAGAATGGATTCTACTACTACATAAAGTGCATGGTAATTAATTCACCACAAGTGAAGAATCAATTCTCCCTTCACAATAACTTCCTTGAGAATCGATTTTTCAAATCAACAATTGCACACAGCAGAATTGATTCTCCGATCCTTATAATAGTTATGAGAATCGATTCTCCCTTCCTTATAACAATTATGAGAATCGATTCTCCCTTCCTTAAAACAATTATGAGAATCAATTCTCTCTCTGTTATAACAATTACAAAAATCGATTATGCAGTGCTTTTCCTATGCTTTCTTCTTCTTCTTCCTCAACCTCATAACCTTCAACAAATCTAAGAACCTCTCACATGCATACACACCTGAAGAAATAAGGGTATTACAGTAAATTTGAATGGATATACATGTATGCACCCTTTCATCCGCGCTCATCCTCGCATATGAGGGAAGAAAGAAAAAAAAGACCCACTTCCTCATCCGTCTGCACACTCTCCTTCACATCAATTGATCCAAACATTCAAGTCACCCGCTCGCACATCTGCTTCAAAAGTCGATCAGTGGATCCAAACAATGCATTAGTCTCACTTTTTGCCAATCTTCACGTTTCTTTCTTTCTCACTTACTCACTTATCAATTTCTCTCTCACCTGCACTCTCTAGCTTTTGATGCTTCACGTCTCTTCTATCTAAGCCATCGTTCTCTTAGCTTTACCATATTTTTTGTGCTATTGTATTTGCAATAAATGTGTCCATCGTATCTTCAACCATGCTGAGGAAAAGGTCTTTATCGAAATTGTGATACATATTTTCTCGATTTTACCTTTAATGTCGTTCTTTGGTCAATGTTTGTTTGTTTTTCTCCATATTCATGATAAGATCTTTCTTGATTGACATATTGAAATGTTTTGGTCTCATATGAGCTTTTTAGGATTTTTAACCCCTTTCCTGTTTCACTAACTTTCATTTTTTTAGTTTTGGTTCCATCAAATGTTTATTACAGTTTTTTACCCCATTTCATTATGAATAACTTTTGTTTTGGTGTCATGAGATTTTTATAAGGGTTTTTAACCCCATTTCGATATGATTAACAAATTTTTCACCGTTACCCTATTTATGATCTTTCCACACATTGTATTTGAAAGTTATAATTTTTTTTCTCTAAAAAATATTACATTTTTCATAGATATTTGACGTTTTATTATATTTTTATTATTATTTCATGGTGTAGGTTGACGAGATTATTGTGGTTGTGAGAGAAACTCTAAAAACATAGTGCAATATTTCACAAATTTGTGAACTGTTCAGATGCTATATAACACATATTTGCTCCAATCTTTGCCTAATTCATGCTCTAAAACTTTTTTGATCACTTTTCGCAAAAGCTTTCTCAGACTAATTTCAATACACATGTTTAGTCTTTTAAAGTTTATATTTTTTTACCAAAATACTACATTTCCATTTGTCTTTAGCTCATGGTTATATTGGTGGGTACATGTTTGAGCAATAAATGAAAATTTTGAATTTCAATTTCAAATCGCAAACTAATATGTTTTGCCGCCAATAGAGGTTCCTTAAGGCCTGTATATGGGTTCAATTGCAGTGAGGGATAAAACAAGAAGAAGAGCATTTTTTTTTTGTAGTGGAAGGCTTCAAGAGAGAAAGAGTTGTGTCAAGTATGACAAGGTTCTTTTTTCCCCTTCAATTAATTAAATGAATAAATTCATTCAACTTCTAAACATGCTTTAGTTTTTCCCAAATTCAAATATTTCCTTCATTATTAGTTTGATGATTTATTGTAAAATAATAAACATCAATCCATTTCATATTTGAATACTCAAAAGATTTTAAATAACAAATAAAGAAGTTATATGTATAGGCCATGTTATTTTTAACTCAATACATTTATTGTTAACATTATAAGTTGTTTCATTGCTACTATGTTTTAGATCATGGATGTGCCATATTCATGGATGAGCCAACTTTTGGGCTAGATACAAGAGTTGTTGCTATTATCATAAGAGCAGTTAGAAACATAGTGGACATTGGAAAAACTTCCTTTATTTGAATCTTTTGATGAGGTAGAATAAACAAAGTAATTTTTTTTTACTAACATCTTTATCAAATACTTCCTACATTATCAATTTGCTATGTTATTGTAAAATAACATCATGATTCTCATTTATTCAGTTACTTTGAGGTAATATGTTAAGAAAATTAAACTACATTATCAGTTGCAATATGTTCTCCTTGGCTAAACAAACTAATTTATTGTGGTTGAATAGTTTTTTATTTTAAGGGGAAGTGAAACTATTTAGATAATTTGATATAATTTTAGCACTATTGGACATGTTTCATTGACAAACTTCAATGGTAGAATATTATAAAAAAAAGGTGATTGTTAGTTACACTGGTAGATTACACATAAATTTGATATAAGAAAGGCTTTAATTTTATCTAAAGAAATTTTAACTGAAATATTTGTTCTATTGAGAAATTTCTCAATTTTATTTGCCAACTAAATTTAACTTTTTCTTATGAAGCTAGGAGGCCAAGATATATGTTTGGGGCTACTTGGACTCCATTTTCTCATTCAATCAGTTACTTTGAGGTAAAATGTTAACAAACCTGCATTTGTGCTGCTCTATTGCCATCCCTAGTTCTAAATAATTAGTTGCATGGAGTCAATTTCATCCTTATACTATACGCAAAAGAACAAAATCATGTTAGAAGATTGTTAATGTAAGGGGAAACCACAAATTCAATCTAACAATTGAAAAAAGTGGGGACATAGAAAGTGGTATTGTAGATTTAAGGAGAATCAAGCTCAACCACAATATGCAATAAAGCCAACTTTAACTATAAGCAACCTAAACTGAGGATGACTTGTTTGTGGTCACTAGATAAGTGTCATATTTCATTAATATTTCAAATTAAAATACAAGCACTTATGGATATTTATTGATAAAGTAACTATAATTTAACTCCTAATTTATGAATTTAAACCTTTTTACATATTTTGTGATTATAATATGAATAAGAACGATTTATTCCCAAATTTGTGTTAATTTCAAGATTTTAGGGAAAAATGGAGATGAAAGGGCTAAAGGAGAATAGACAAGAAGAAAAGGGAAGGTTGGAATGCTCAAAACTCGCCCAAACATGCCTAAGCCAGAAGCACTCCATAGGAACTCGCCCAAGCGAGCCCAATCTCGCCCAGGCGAGTTCACTCTAGAGAAGTTGAATTTTTTCTCGTACAACTCGCCCAAGCGACCTCAAACTCGCCCAAACCAGAAGTTACTTAGTCTAAACCCAACTAGGTTAAATACGAGGCATGAGGCATAACCCTAGACATGAATGGGGAGAATAGAAGGAGATAGAAAATCCTAGAGGAGGCAGTCGTCAAGGAGAAACATCTTGGATCTTCTTTTCTTGCTTTCCATACTTGTAATGACCAAATGAACGGCTAATTCTACCCTTTGGGATTTAGAGTAAAATGCTCAAACTCTTATGTATTGAGGTGATATTTAAACATAATATTTTGGTCTTAATTGATAATTGGTATTGTCGTTTTATTCTTAACGCTTGTTTTATCATGATTTTGATCCTTAGATTTGATTGAAAAATACTTCTAAGGATTTTACCTAAATGATAGTGCTTAACATATTTGAATGCTAGGAATATATTTGAAATGTTAATTTCTATCAACATCTGCTCGTAACGATAAGGAGTTTTTATAAATATGCGAGGAATCGATATTTAGGAGACTATCTTAATAATTTTATATGCGATGAATCAATATAAATGAATTTTAGATGGGCATCAATATCAATCAAAGATAGAATATTATTATGCTTTTCAAAATACAAAAGAGTGAGAAGGATGAACCCCAACCTCAAGTTTCCCAATTGAATCAAACAACTCTTTACTTTGCTTTATTTTATATTCTTGTAAGATCATGCAAAATAAATATCCAATGAACTTTTATATATTGTTTTCTATTTAGTGAATATTATACTTGAGAATTTAACTGTTCCTTGTGGGTTCAATATTCGTCTTTAGGAACAAATTTTATTACTTCTGACATGGTACACTTGCCGTAAAATAGTCATCACCACTCAATCCTGCAATTCCAGTTCAAAGGATGTATTGCATGTTAATCATGGTTGCACAAACTGCATGACACAAGATTCAAGTATCTTCACCTTTTTGGATAGGGTTGTTCAAACCAAAGTGAAGCTTGGAAATGTAAAAAATGTTCAGGTGAAGGAAAAGGTAATTTTTTTTTTGACTAAAAGATCCAAAGGTTATTTAGTGTAGAATCTTAAGTTAAATTATATTATGGTTAAAGTGATATTCAATTTGAGGAGAATGCATATTTGGATTCGCAAATTAATCAAGTTCACATAAGCATAAAGACAGAACAACAACATACAAAATGAAAATGAAAGTAAAAGTATTTAATCTGATTCTCAGATGCTCAAAACTAAGTCTTTGCTTGAAATTTATGAAAAATGTAGCTTTGAGGTTAATAAACCTTCTTTTTATGAAGAAGTTTCAATGCAAATAAAATGGAATGATGCAACGAAGGAGGAGCTGGCTATGGCTAACAAAAAATGAAGTTTGGGAACTCATTTCAATAATGAAGAACAAATGTATGATTAGTGTAAAATGGGTGTATAGAACAAGGTTATATACCTTCATGATTTTATTTAAAAACATAAAACTTTACTGATTCTAAACAAATACTCTTGAATGATTGGGGTTTATTATGGTGATACATTTGTGTTTATTGTTAAGTAAGAAATAATTAAATTTATTGTTTCTCTATAAGATCTGTATGGATGAAAAATGTTTTACTTGGATGTCAAATCAACATTTTAAATTATGTTTTGGTAGAAGATGTTGAGTAACTGATGAACATTATTTTATTCACACTTTAAAGCTTTAATAATAGAATATTGGATTATAATCATGAATAAATCCACTCTTTTAATTGAGATTCATCTAATTGGGTTTATTTATGCTAATTTTTGTATTTCTAGCCAAAGTAGATGGGTTTAAAGGAATTTGTCTACCTTTGTGAGTGAGCAGAATACATGAAAGCCTAAGTTGCTTCCTTGAGTCAAAACGGAAAAAGAAATCTGAGTCAAAGAATTAGAGAATAAAATTTGCAATATCTCTGAAACATAATTGGAAGCAAATCATTCGTGAAGATACGAAGAAACAAATTTTGCAATTAAATAGGAAACAAAATCCAAGAATTCTAGAAAGTTTGAAACTTGTCTTAATAGAGAAATATTTTCGAGATCATTGGAGCATAACAAACCTATAAAAAGATACAAGCTTGATGCATAATTCATCAAGCTTCAAAATTTGACGGAGAACATTAGGGTTTTCTTAGTTTTTTATTTTCTTCGTAGTAATCCTTTCATTTTGCATCCATATGGAAGGCTAAACTCCTTGGGGTTGATTCTATCATGATTTTGCAATAAATTTTGAAGTTTCTGTTCAATTAAGTTTTATTCTTAAATTCTTTATAATAGATTGTGCTTTACTGTTGGTCTTTTTGAATTTGGTTTATGTCATAAGAATTGTTTTTGAACACTTGTTGAGAATTCAGTTCTTTTCTTTTGGTGAATTCACTTAGTCTTAATCAATCTTTTATTTGCTTAATTCAAGAGACAGAAAATAAACATCTCACAAGTAGACTTTGGAACTCGTGAGATACTGAATATATTAGTGAACCCTTGTTTTTATGATAAGATTTATTGAATTTGATTGACGCTTATTTGATTAAGTTTCCATCCTGAAAGAATGCATCATGAAATCAACATACAATAAAGTGAATCCAGAAGAGATTGAAATAGGAGAAGGGATTGAAGATTCTGATCCAAGGAACTCTACATTCATTCTCTATTGAAGAACAACTACATCAGATTTCTCACTTTGCTACCGTACTTGGATGAATTGTATTGTAGGTTGGTATTATGACTCAAAGAAATGAAACAGGCAAGAGGAGGAAGCTAAATCCGTTGGAATTATTCCAGCTTAAAGCAAGGAATCTAGTTTTTTTATTGATCAACAACATTTACATTTATGATTAATATGAAAGTTTGAACAGACTTAGAAATTAAGAGATATAATTACCAGACTGACTTACTTCTATCTTAAAAGGGCCTACTACTATGACTATATTTAGCAAACTGAAACAAAAAATATAATGTCACGTTAATTCATAAGGCAAATATGTAACATGAATACAAAAGGAGGAAAAACAAGAAAATGACAAAAACATCTTCAAAAGGTGGCAAAACACCTATTTATATTGTTTGCAATCAGAACTGAACACCAATCAAAGAGAACTCATTTCAGTTTCTGGTAACCAATTCCAATGCTGGGTGCTTTCTCATTGCTGCTGGGCACTGCTGTAAAAGAATTGGTTGTAACTGTGCTTGATTCACCTTTCTTAGAGCTCTTATTTTCTATCTTCCACTAATACTTGTAATGCTAACAGTATTGGTGGAGGAAAATCTATGACTTCCTTTAGATGACACTGAAATTAGCAAATTATGCCTCAGGATGAATGCAGGTTGATTTGGAGGTGGAAGAAATGCCACCTCACTGTTAAGCATAGAAATTACTGCAGCCATAGTGGGTCGGTCTATAGCAAGTTCTTGCACACATAGAAGTGCTATGTGAATGAACCTTAAAATATCTTTATTATGATGACTAGGATCATACACTTCTGGATCTATTAAAGAAGATATATTTCCTTCCCTCCACTGCATCCAGGCCTAAAATGAAAAGAAAAGTAAACATTTGGATGTTGAATAAACAAAAGGAAAAAGTTCCTGTAAATGAGAAATGATTTGCTAGACTTACAAATCCCAAGAGGCTAAGAACATGTTCATCATCATGAAAGCTTGAATTTCTTCTTCCACTTACAATCTCTAGTGCCAAAACACCAAAGCTAAAGACATCTGACTTCTCTGAAAATAGTCCTTGCATTGCATATTCAGGGGACATATAGCCACTGCATTCAAATATAAAAAAGAAATGATTCTCCAAGCATTGAAATCTATTATGGTGGACAAAGAGCAGACTTACTATGTTCCAACAACTCTGTTAGTGTTGGCCTGATCTTCACTCCCTCCAAATATTCTTGCCATACCAAAGTCTGATATTTTTGGATTTAGTTCTTCATCTAACAATATATTACTTGTCTTCAAATCTCTGTGTATGATTCTTAGTCTGGAGTCCCTGTGAAGATAAAGCAATCCTCGAGCTATTCCTTCTATTATGCTACAGCGCTTCCTCCAATCTAGGAGTTTACTTTTTGATGGATCTGAAAAATAATGGTAGAGTTATACTATTAAGAAAACAGTAGTAGAAGCTGAGTCTAAAGGCCCTGATTAGCATGCTTTCAAAGAAAACTCACTAGTTATGAAATGAATGTTTACAACTTGAACAATTGTGTCCAAAATAAATAAAAACAATTAGTATGGAATTGGTTATGAGAAAAACACTAGAGAAGGTATCAAAAACTAACCAAAGATTAACACATCCAAGCTTTTATTTGGCAAGTACTCATATATCAACATCTTTTCGTCACCTTCAATACAGCAGCCAAAAAGTCTTACAAGATTACGGTGTTGAAGCTTGGAAATGACCACTACTTCGTTCATGAATTCTTCTTGACCTTGCCCAGATGCTCTAGAAAGTCTTTTAACTGCTATTTCCTGTCCATCTGGCAGTTTCCCCTGCGAAAATAATATTAAGATGACAACTGCAGAACTGATTCAAATATTATAACTTTGTTTAAAGGTACCTTGTACACGGGTCCAAAACCACCCTGCCCAAGTTTGTTGGACAGGTGGAAGTTGTTTGTGGCTGTTGCAAGCCTTTCAAAATCAAATAGTAACAGCTCCTGGAGTTTAACTTGTGACAGTTCTTCTATTACTTTGTGGCTTGGATGTTCTGGTGTTTCACCTTTTTTGTTCAATGGTTGAAAAGCTGTGATGTTCCTTTTCCTTGATGATTTGATTGAGTGCCATATTTTGGCTGGAGTTACAAACATAACGTAAGCTTAATTAGGTCCTTTACCAGCAAAATGTAAAATTTATTATCAATTAATTTTGAAACAACACAAAGATGACAAACCTGGGTGATTGGAAGTCCTCCACATGACATATGCACAAGTAACTATGATGACTGTTACTACTGAGAATGTAATTCCAATGATCATTGCTGTGTTTGTCCCTTTATCTGTTATATGGGAAAAATTAAATTTAAAATATGAGGAATCCAGTTCAAAGAAACAGTGTTTTAAATGTTTGAGCAGACCTAGCATACCATGTTCAAGATCAGAGTCAGCTACACGAACATATAAATCAAGTCCTCCCTCTGGCAATTGTTGTATGTCTAGAAGATTCCCAGTCCAAGACATGCAACCGATTCCAACATCAAAAGAATAAGCAACACAAGAGCAATTCTCCAAGCATTGGCTTCTGCATTCAGTGTCAACAATAATCCCTTCTGGAAAATCGGGAACTTTAACCATTTGCAGTTTCGAAAAGCCATCTTCCTTGGCACTTACGTTTTGATCACTGACCCTTTCACACTGCAAAGGTGTGCTCCTAACACATCCACTCGTCCAGTTTTGTCTATTCCATTCTTCTTTCTTCCTCGGCTCAAACCCTTTCAAACAACTGCATATTGGTGAGCTTTCTGCATTACAAATAGCGAATGACCCACATATTCCATAAACATCACAATCTGATTCTTGACTAGTCCATGTAATTTCCATCTCCTTCTTCTTATCATTCCACGATATTTGGTTATATTGGCCTCGCGAATTCAACATATACATAAAAATTTGTTGCGGACTTGGTACTGTGTAATAGAAATATGTATTTCCTTCCTCATCATCCCCAGCTTTGAAAGAATAAAGAAACGATGACATGGGTATCCCTGTAAAGATCCCACCATTCCATGGACCACTGCGCCAGTATGGTCGAGTTTCATTCCAAATGAACATTTCAATTATATTTATGCGTCGAAAAACACTGGAAGAGAAGCTCCCAACGGAGGGATTAGAAGGGCTTTTCCATGATGTAATTTCTAGTTTCGTACCTGTTCTTACATTGGTTGAAGTTTTCATACCGGGCAATAACGTATTTGAAGGGTGCTCAAAACTATCCCACAAGATGGTTCCCCTTGTGGTTTCGGTGAGGACTAGCTTACCAGAATCTAAAAGCTGGGCACTTGTATTGGATGATGTCGTTGACACATTTGTTGACCAAATCACTTGTTTCTGACCATTCAACACCACAAGATTACCATCTTCAGATATGGTGACAACTCCAGAAGAATCACTCAGTGGTTGGTTTCTGTTAGCCACCCATGTGACAGGGAATTTGGTTTTCCACCAAATTCCTACATAACGATTGGTAGAATTTTGAGGGGTGAAGAACCCCAAGGTGAAGTTGCCACCAGTGGAGGTTATAGTTTCATTGTCCTTGATGAACTGAGATGTGTTGATGGTGTCTGTGGCAGTACCAAAATCCAAATCACAACAACACAGTATGAACAAAACAACGAACATGTTGTTTGCACGGATTCTGAAATCCATTACTATGAACCAAATGGCCACTGTAAGATTTGACAGTGTCCTTTTGAAGTCAACGGTTTGTGCCATGCAAATGTTTATCACATCTTTCATTCAGTTTCCTTGATGAATACAAAAAGTGAATAGAATAAACAGGCTTCACAATCACATCTTTCATTTCACTCTCTCTCCCTCTATTGTTTCTTCTTTTACATAATTTACTTACCTCGTCTTATCTGTGAGGAATATTTCTGTAGTCAAATTTGACTTGGTAGGTTGCTCACGTAATTTTACTAAACTAATATTAGTTGTCTAATTCTGTATTAAAACTATACCTTTATATTAGTTTTCAAGGTAGTTGCAATCTAATATTTTACTTTTATAGTTGTCAAGATCTTAAAAGTTCATATGTTCTTGCAGGAAGGAAGGAGACTTCCCTTACTTCACCGTGTCTTGTCCTTGATTTTTGGTTATTTTTCTTGTTGTCCTTTCGATTTTCTGGACAAGATATATGTGATAACATTCTAATTCTCAAATCAGTTTTAAGGATTAAAGTGTAGAGGATATGATTTTGATTATCCTTCTTTAAGATGGTTGTCTATTTAATCCCATATATATAGATTGACTCGTTCAGTACTTATGTGTATATATGTTTTTGGATAGTAAATTATCTATAATTTGTAAGCAAATAAAGGAATAATTGAATTTGAGAAAAAGTAGTAAAGACATCACATATTTGAAACACGATTATTACTCACAACAATTTTATTTTGATTTCTTTTTTAATTAAATTGGATAAATTCAAATTTTGTAAATATGAATAAATCTATTTTGTGAAGAAAAAAAAAAACCTCTAAGTTACTCCAAGAATAGCTTTGAAAAGCTTATTCTTCATCTCTATCTTATATTTTATTTTAATTTTTTTGTTAAAGGTGAAATACTTATTCGAACCATTATATTAAAATAAAACAAAAGGATGTATATGAAGATTAATTTTTAAAGCTCCTTGAAGAGATGCTGGATGTAACACTTTAATTTCAATTTTATAATACGACAAGAAAATTATTAAATAAAAATTAATTTTAGAAATAAAAAATAATTAACTACTATATTAATTAAATTAAAATATAATCAATTGTAAAAACAAAAAAAATTAGTTGTTATACCAATTTTAGAATTTAAATAATTGGTACTTAAAACCTTGGTAGCTAATTAGATATCAATTTAAAAATTATTTATCAATAATATAAACTATTTAGATACCAATAATTTTTTGTAGTTTCTAAAATAGTATCTAATTTAGTCAATATAAAAACTAATTTTTTTTCTCTAAAATTGATTTCTATTCAATGATTCTTTAGTAGTGATAATAATAACAATAATAATAAATTTTCCTTGTTTTTGAAAAGAAGAATTTTATGGAAATATAAAAGTTTAATTTATGCTACTATAAAATGAAAATTTTAATATTTATTTAATTACAATTTCATAATATTTTGAAAAATTAAACTAGAAAGCAATAAAGTGTTATCTCTTAAATAAAATAATAATAATAATAATAATAATAATAATAATAATAATAATAATAATAATAATAATAATAATAATAATAATAATAATAATAATAGTAGTAGTAGTAGTAGTAGTAGTAGTAGTAGTAGTAGGTTATATATTCTAACCCACAAAGATGTATAATGAAGAAAAGTTGGATAAACATCAAATTAATCAAATAAAGAAAAATAAAAATTTAAATTGATAATATCAACAAGAATTTTACGTAGACATTAATCTCATGGATAAGAGACTTGAGTTTTTTTAATTCCATAAATAGGCTCTCTCATTATATTAAAATTGAAGTAAGCTTTAAATTAGAGTATTAATATTTCCAAGTATATTGATGATGACTATATATAGTTGTGAAAATTGATTTTGGTGTTTGATTTAAGTTGCAATCTATGCTTTAAGTGTATTGTATTTAACAATCTATCTTAGATTTTACTTTGGTTAAAGGAAGTAATTTAAAAGTGTTTTAGAATATTGGAGTCATAAAGTTCTGCTTTAATATATTTATAAAATGTATAATATGTTAATTGATTTAATCATTAAGTCAGGAATTTCTAACTCTATGGTTTAATCGATTAAATAAGAGATAATCGATTATTCTGTTTTTGAAACTCATTAGTAACAATTTAATTGATTAAAAAAATTGTAATTGATTATATTATTTTAAAAATAATTTTTCTTTAAAAACATTTTTAACTCATTTGTAGAAAGTTATGTGTTAATATTACGATTACCTTTGTGCGAAATACTTTATAATAATATTTACACATAAAAAAGCTAAGACATCTACAATATTTTTGTCTTTATTCTTCATTAAAACATCATATTTTGAAGCTTGAAGTTCTTCAAATCCAACACTTTATATTCAGGCTATCATATTCAAAACATAATGAATTAATGCAAATATTCTTTGAAAGTACAAAATCACTTCTTCAATACTCAGAGTCACTTGTTAGCTTGAATTGAAGTTGTATTTAATAAATCAATGGATTCAAATAATTAGATTGAGAAGATCACCATCATCTCTTCTTAGACTCTATATATTTTTCAGTGATGTTATTTTTTGTATTCATCCATGTTGTTCTTGATTGAAGTATTCAAGATGTTCTTCTCACAGGGTTTCAAAAGGGGTTGAGTTGAGATCTATTAAATTTCAAGATCTTGATTTTTGGGTGTTGTCTTTCTTATATTTCTAGTGCTTGTTATAAAAATTAGAAAAATATTGGATTAACTTGGTAAGTTGGCTAGGTAACTCAATGTATCTTTTTATAAGATCAAACCAATATAAACCTTAGTATTTATCTCTTATCTTTCATTTACTCTATTGTTGCCATTTTATCCTTGATATTCTTGCAAATTAAAGAACATTACGACTAACACATCTAATTTTCATGAAACCATATTTTCTTCTAAACACAATTTTATTAAAAGAAAATTAATCATTCCTTCAAGAAAGTCTTTCAATTCAACCTCCTCTTAAATTCAGTCTTTTATTTTAACAATTTGTTTGAAATAACAATTCTTAAAAGATATTTAAGTTTTTGAATATATTTTCAAGAAAATATTTGAAAAGAAATTGTCATTTACTAAGGGTGATTTTAATAGAAGACCACCTATCTTAAAAGAGGAGTTAACTACTAGTTTCCGAAAGTAGTTATAATTTTTTTTTACATCAATTGACAAAAGCATTGAAGATGTTATTATTAATGGTCCTTATATTCCTAAGAATAAACTTAATGATGTTAAAGTTGAAAAACCTTAGGCTGATTAGAATGATGTTGAGAGTAGAAAAGCTCAATATGATTTATAAAGTTAAAAATATTATAGCATTTGCACTAAACCTTCATGAATTTTTCATATTTTTCAGTATAGTAATGCCAAGGATATGTGGGAAGAGTTCAATGTTAAAGTGTTGAAGTGCTTTGATAGATCTTAGCAAACAAATGTGTCTTCTATACTTAAATCAAAAGATCTATCCACTATGAATCTTACATACTTGTTTGAAAAGTTAAGAGAATATGAGCTTGAGATGAATAACTTTATCAAACAATAAGTTAGTGACAACAAGAAGAAAAGTTTGACACAAGAAATTGCAGTACATCAAGAGGAATCAAGTGAAGAGCGACTTGAAGATATGAATGATTATGAAAATGCTTCCTTATTGCTAAAATTGTTTGGGAGATTTATGAAGAAAAAAAGTTTAGGGGATTTATGAAGAATAATAACAAGGAAATAATTTCACCTAAAGAATGTACTTTCATAGAAAATAGGATTCCAACTCACCAAATATTACTTGTTTTGGTTGTGGTAAGTAGAGCCATATAAGGATTGGATTTCAAAATACTTAAAAGAAGAGAAAATATGTTGAGAACTAAAGTGAAAAACAAAACAAAAAAAATCAAGAAGACTTATATTGCATAGGATGATATGTAGGGACAATTGGCTCCAAAAGGGGGGTTGAATGGAGTCTGAAATCAATTTGAAAATCTAATAACAAAATAAAAACCATGCCTAAAAGGAAAAGGAAAGAGAGAAGTGGGCAGAAATTTATTATGGTTCACCCTACCACTTGGGCTACGTCGAGTCCCCTTATGTAAACCACTTAAAAGCTTTTCACTAATCGAGTTCCAACACCTCTTTAGGACAAATATTCTACACCTTTCTAGGTAAAAGTATTATACACCTCTTTAGGTAAATCAGTCCTAATCATCCTCTAAGATCAAAACCTCTCAAAGATATGAGAAAAACACTCTTAAAAGAGAGAACAATGTAAGCTCATAGGGTATACTTCACTCTGTGCAGAATTTACAAAGTTTTAGCTCACAGTCCAACTCACTAGACGCTTTAATGTAATAAATATAATCTGTACAAGGAAAAACTTTCTTTCTCACTTAAAAACACTTGTATTTCACTTTGAAATCGTTTTCTGCGTTGTTGTTGTCTTCATCTTTGTTCTTTAGGTCTTTATATAGCACTTCGAAGATGAATGTTTGAAGCTTGTATACTACACTTTACCAAATATTCATTAGATGCTTCATTTGGAAACTTCTACACAAAATCCTTTCTTGTACGTATTGAATGTGTAATGCAATTTGAAATGTTCCTATCTTTGTAAAAATGTGAACGTTGGTCCTTCAGTTCCATTTAACTCGAATATTTGTTCAAATTTTCACTATCGCTCTTTCTTTATGTCATTAACATTGTTCTTTCTTTCTTGTGAAAGAGTAACAAGGACAAGTCACAGTCTTCAAACATGTATAATCCAAAGAAATCATCTGATTTTAATTTTTCAAATTATACTTGTTATGGTTGTGGGAAGCAACGACATATCAAAATTGAATGTCCAAATGTTGTTAGCAAAGAAAAAGATTTTGATAGAAAATATTTGTTCCTCAAGGAAAGACAATGATGATTCTACCTCAAGCTCAACATTAATAGACGACGAGGAGGCAAATCGGTGCTCGATGGCTATAGATGCTTCTGACATAAGTAGTGTAAGCTACTCCTCTGAAAATGTTGAGAATTATAGTCAATTGCTTGATGCTTTTAAAGAATCAAATGAAGAAGCTAATATGTTTGCTTTGTTAAACAATCGGTTGAAAGGTTTAAACAATTGGTTGAAAAATAAAGTCAAGTCTTTAGAAGAAGAGTTAAATAAGACCAAAACTGATTTTGAAATGTTAGAAATCATTTGTAAAAGATCTTATTGTAAATGTGTTGACTTAAAGAATTGCGAAAATTGTGACTCTCTCCAAAAGAGGGTCCATTATCTTGTAAAAACCTTGGACAAATTCTCAAGAGGGCAGTCAAATATGGAAGCAATTCTTGGTTCTTAAAACTGTATTTTTAGAAAAGTCGGTCTGGGCTATAATCCAAGCACCAGAAACAAATCTTTTATAAGCTTTTTTAAAAATAAGAAATCAGTGTCTCAACCTATTGTAACTTCTTTTTATTGTTTAAACAGTGGTCGTACTGCTTGATTTTTCCGAATGAGAAAGTATGATCTACCAAAGGGTCTTGTTAAGTGGATGCCTAAAGTTTAATTAACAGCATTGGACCCAAACTAATAAGGTGAACAAATCTTTTTCCATAAATTATTTTGCAAGAATATTTGACAGCCAAACAACACCTTTGGTACTTGGACAATGGCTGCTCAAAGCACATGATCAGGGATAAGAAGAAATTTGTGGATATGCTCCTCAAGCATAAAGGTATTGTTACATAAGGTGACAATAACCAAGGGAGGATCCTTGGCAGGGGCAAATAGGTGATCTGAATACGTTTCTTGTAAAAGAAGTATTGTATGTGGAAGGGCTAAAGCACAGTCTTCTAAGCATAAGCCAACTATGTGACAAAGGCTATCAGGTGACATTTAAATTAAACTATTGTATAATATGTATGCCTAACTCGTAGGATGTTAAGCTGGTTGTAAAAGGTTTAACAATGTTTATCTGTTTATATATTTGATTCTGCATCTAAAATTGATTGTCTTTTAACCAAAAATGAGGAATCT
The DNA here is from genome assembly GCA_013389735.1 of Phaseolus lunatus. NCBI lineage: Eukaryota > Viridiplantae > Streptophyta > Magnoliopsida > Fabales > Fabaceae > Phaseolus > Phaseolus lunatus. Next base: position 14,349,919 of record CM023864.1, read on the forward strand.
TGGTTGTGACATAGAATAGCTCATATTCACATGCATCATTTAAATAAATTGATTTTGAAAAATCTTGTTGTTGGTCTATGAAGAATCAAGTTTGAAAAGTTTCAAAAATCAATTAAATGTTTTTAATAGAATTATGTTATATTAATCAATCCTTTTTTAATTGATACAATTTTTTTTCATTAAATGATCAAACTATTTTTACAAACATTATTACCTTTTATAAGGATGTAATCTAATCATTTCAAACAACGATTTTCATAAGAGAGAAAAATAAAAAGTTTTAAAATCCTTCTTGGAGATTGAGTTTGCTTCTTGGATCTTTCTTATTCTGTAAAGAAGTTTTTCGGGTTTGCATTTCTACTGTGTGCCATTTGTAACAATCCATGTGTATTCAAACCTTATACTTTGACTCTATTTTATTGTAAGTAGATTCAGATAATGTTTCTGAATTCTGTTGTATGGCTAAGAATGTTGTGTGTTTTTTCAGGGTTCAAGATCAACACCTTTAATTGTTTCTTGTATAATATTGTGTTTGATTGAGTGAATTCTCAGTGGTTTGTTGAGGACTTGATGCAGCTCTTGGTATAAGAGTGAACCAGTATAAATCTCCTATGCAATCTCTCTCTCTCTAATATCTATTTTTACAGTGTTCTGCGCTTAAATCATTTGGTTAAATTCACGTAACAACTAGTTTATATTTTTAATATATGCTTGTTATGTTTTTTTATAATCGGTTGAACGAAGAAAGCAATTAGTTAATTCTATTAAGTTTTCAATCTAACTCCAATATTTTCGTCACGCACCACCCAAGAACAAAACAAAGTTCAAAATTTCTAAAATTACTTCACTATGCAGAAACTTAGTAGTAGGTCACCACTTATTCCTATACAGGTCACCACTTGATGTGACTTTGACTAGCTACATTAATAGTGACATTAGAGAACATGACCATCGTGTCCTCCACTAGGATGACTTTACACACACCTCATGCACTGGACCACCCCACCCAAGAACAATACAAAGCTTAAAAATTCTAAAATTACTTCACTATGCAAAACGTTGCTAGCAGACCACTACTTATTTCTACACAGGCACCTACTTTGACTAACTACATTGACACTAAGATTAGATAATTGTACCTTGGTGTCCTCCACTAAGGTCACTTTACACACACCTCATGCACCACCCCACACAAGAACAAAAAAAATCGTAAAATTTCTACAATTACTTAACTATGCATAAAGTTGCTAGCATGTCACCACTTATTCTTACATAGGTTACCATTTAATGTGAATGTGACTAACTAACTACATTAACAGTGAGATTAGAGAACTTGACCTTCGTGTCCTCCACTACGATGACTTTACACACCTCATGCACTGAACCACCCCACACAAGAATAACACAAAGCTTAAAATTTTTAAAATTATATAATTGGTAGCAAGTCAGCACTTATTCCTACACAGGTCACCACTTACTCTAACTTACTACATTAACACTAAGATTAGATATAATTGTACCTTGGTCTCCTCCACTGAGGTCACCTTGCACAAACCTTATGCACCATCCCACATAAGAGCAACACAAAGCTCAAAATTTCTAAAATTACTTTACTATGCCGAAATTTGGTAGCCGGTCACCACTTATTCCTACACAGGTCACTAATTAATGTGACTGTCACTAAGTACATTAACAGTCATATTAGAGAAATTGACCTTCGAGTTCTCCATTGCGTGGATGTTACACACACCTCATGCAATGCACCACCCCACAAAGCTCAAAATTTCTAAAATTACTTAAATGTGTAGAAATTTAGTAATAGGTCACCACATATGCTTACACAGGTCAGCAATTAATGTGACTGCCACTAAGTACATTAATAATCATATTAGAAAACTCGACCTTCGTTTCCTCCACTGTAGTGAATTTAAACATATTTCATGCAAAGTAACACCCCACACAAGAACAACACAAAGCTCAAAATTTCTAAAATTACTTAACTGTACAGAAAGTGGGTGATGCAATTCTAGCTTGATTTGCATTGTTTCTTTTGGTTTAGTTCTTTGTTGCGGAAGGTGAGGCATATTTATGACTTCTATGGTTGAAGTTGAACTATGGATGAAGGTGAAATGAAATAGGGAAAATACACTTAGAAGATGTGAGGAAAACTTCTAAGAGAATCCTTGCTAAAACACTCACAAAAGTGCTAACTAGGAGGGAGATAAGAGACAATTGAGGCTAAATTTGTGCAACAATTCATTAGAAAATTAAAGCTGGAAAATACATGGGTTGACAACCTCTATTAATAGCCTAAATGGTGCCAAAAATCTAAAAATGTTCTCCTCTCATAGCTTGACAAATGACACTCTATAATAAGAGCAAATCCTCTCCATTCATGGAGTAACAAGTGGTGGCTTGTGAGTGGGGATGATTTCTCTCCATTCAGGTGTAGCCATGTGGTAGTCATGCTTCCCATGTTGGCTGTCCAGCTGGGCCTTCACACTTCCGTTGCTATGTAGGTGCCTTCCATGCCTCCTTAGAATCCTTTCCAAAAACCCTAGACAATCTAGGGTTGCAAATGGGCTCAAAGAGACCCAATTGTAACCCTAGCTAGACTATCTACTTCCTATTCTAATAGGCCCAATACGTGGCCCAAAAATAAGCTCAAATAAGGCCCAAATACAAGCCCAAATAAAATCCTACCCTATTCTTTACAATTTTATAAGACTAGGAAATTTGGAAGAAAAGTTAAAAATTAACTCTCCATAAAAATACAATTTTTTGAAATCCTTCTTCTTCTTCCATTCTTCTAGCCATGACCCTAGTTAAAGGCCATATATGTGTCCTTTCGGATGCTCTCCATCAATGAGTAGTAGGTCATCACTTATTCCTACATAGGTCACCAATTAATGTGACTGTCACTAAGTACATTAATAGTCATATTAGAAAACTCGACCTTCGTGTCCTCCACTGTGGTGACTTTACACACACCTCATGCAATGCACCACCCCACACAAGAACAACACAAAGCTCAAAATTTCTAAAATTACTTAATTGTTCAGAAAGTTAGTAGTAGGTCATGACTTATTCCTACATAGGTCACCAATTAACGTGACTGCCACTAAGTACATTAACAATCATATTAGAAAACTCGACCTTCGTGTCATCAATTATGGTGACCTTACACACACCTCATGGAATGCACCACCCTAGACAAGAACAACACAAAGCTAAAAATTTCTAAAAGTACTTAATTGTGCAAAACTTGGTAGCAGGTCACCATTTATTCCTAAACAGGTCATCACTTAACCTGACTGTCACTAACTACATTAACAATTATATTAGAGAACTTTACCTTTATGTCCTTCACTTCGATGACTTTACACACACCTCATGCACTGCCTTAGAGTGGTGTTTATTTAAAATTTTCATCCCATTAATGGTGGATTGTGTACAATATAATTGAAAACATGTCATAAATAAATAAAAAATTCGTGTGATGACAGATGATTGTTGTTACTTGAGGTGTCAACATAGCTGAGATGTCAAGTGCATAGTGATACTTAACATGGAAGTTTTATAAAAAAAATTGTAGAAAATGATGAACTGTTGCTTAAACATTGTTATACGAATAAAATTTGGTCACAAACAATGGTGAAGTGGACATATATTGTTATCGATTTACAACACCAAAACAAACACACTCCAAAAATAAACGTAAACAAGTGCTTAAGAAGTATGAATAAAACGCTTCCCCATTAAGGTACACAAGGTCAACCAAAAAAAAATCCAAAAACAAATAAATAGGGAAAAAATGACTTACCTTTGTTCCCACAAAATACACTACAGACCACAAATAGTGGACCACGTCCAAAATGAAACACCACGAATAAAAATGCCACTACAAACAACAATAAGGCAACCACCATGAACACCAACAAAAACTATCACCGAATCCCAAAAACAAAACAGCAACCCTAAAAAACGCTAATAAACCTTATCAATAGTTATACTTCGTGGTTTCGTTTACTATTCGCGAAGTAGATTTAAGAAAGTGTGTAAACTCATATCCTCCCACTTTCACCTTTTCACTCTTTTCGTGCAATGACAAAAACACCATTTACAATTTCTAACTTTTCAAATTTTAATTCTATTCTTTTAATGAAGAAAAGACACCTCTACCACGTTAGGATTGTATATTGGCTTGGATTGTATAGTGGCGCAACTCCTTCTTTTGTTTTTCTTCTCCCAATCCCTTCTTTTCATCCACCCTTATTTTCATATTACCTTTCTGCCCTTTGCCACAACAATTACCACATCATCATTGTTAAGTGGGAAGTTTTCTTATGGTTGTGAACAAATTATTTTTGATTTTACTGTAACTGTAAACTTGCATTATGTCTCATCTTTCATATTCCAACTTTATTTTCATAATTAAATGCATTCATTATGCTTTTAAATAGCATATGTGGTTCTCCTTCCCACTAAATACCAACATTTATCCTGCAATGTTTCTCTATTCTCTGATTAAAAATTAGACTTATAAAATTTTCCCACCTTCTACAACCCTTTTCTTAAAAAACTTCATGGCCATTTTTTGGTGAGCCTATGACTCCTTTATGCCTTGGTTTGCTCCATCCCTCTGATACTTTGTTTTTTTTGTGACCCTCATGATATATAATCCTCAAGACAATAAAACTAACTCTCTAAGTTCTTCTTACCTTGAAGTTATTAGTCCACCTGCACCCTGAACGTTAGCAGCCTAGAACATGTGTTCTCGTTATAGTGTCATATCTTTTGTCTCTTGAGGATGACAATGATATTATTAATATTGTGCCAAATATTTTCATGTTTACCTTTTTGTTAGCGTTGAACCAATGAACAAATACAGAGGAGAGGTATGGACGGTGAAACAATGTGACGTTGGAGGCAGTTGAGAGACGTCGCTGTTAATTGTGAATTTTGGAGGCGTTTGAGAGGCACCACTGATATTGGAGGATAGCAGAGGTGGATGCGCATTGTGACAGAATTGGTGAGCAGAGTCATCGTCGGAGGGTGAAACGATGGACGATATCGTCATAGAAAGTAAGTATAAAATTACGTAGATGGCTGTGAAAACTGTTGTTAATTTCTTCACTACCATCTTTAGGATATGGCTTTCCGAATTATTGTAAACAGTTTAATCAAGTATAGTCTCTTCAATTGAGTTTTCATTATAACAAACACTAATATGTGTTTTGTGATAACCATGTATATAATCTAAAAGTTATTATGTACTTATGATAAAATTATAACAGGTAATCAAAGTTTGTAATAAAAAATGCTTAAAAGAAATATAATAGAATACCAAGTTTGGTAATAATAAATTATCTATGTGTTGTAATTTGCTTTAATGCAAAAGGGTTTTATATATTTTTCAACGGTTATATTGCAACATGTAAAAGAAAACAAAGGACACTACAAGAAAACGGGACATTAGTTACATAATATTTGTGTCGGTAGAGAGTAGGTCACGAAAAGTCGACGTAAAAAAAGATGTTGTGTAGGCCAGTCAACGCATGGAGGACACAAAGAGAAAGTGAAAAAAAAAAATGTTACGTCGGCTAAATCGATGTATGGGACAAAAATAATTTGGAGTGTGCGTTGGCCAAGGTCGACCATACGTGTCAAGAAAAAAATAAATAATTATTTGATGTGTCGGCCTAGACGACGCATCGCTACAAGAAAATCATTAAATAGAAATCAATTTTAGAGACAAAAAATAATTAGTTACTATGTTGACTAAATTAGAAACCATTTTAGAGACTTAAAAAATTTTTTGGTTTTTAAATTAGTTTATATTATTGTTAGATAATTTCTAAATTGGTATCTAATTAGCTACCAAGGTTTTTGTTACAAAATTTTGAATCTAAATAATTGGTAGTTAAAACCTTGGTAGCTAATTAGATATCAATTTAGGAACTATTTAACAATAATAGAAACTAATTTAAAAACCAAAATTTCTTTTAGTCTCTAAAATGATCTCTAATTTAGTTAATATAACAACTAATTATTTTTTGTCTCTAAAATTAGTTTCTATGTGATGATTTTCTTGTAGTGGATAGATATAACCTTTTAAATTTATTTTTATTATATGTATAGATTTATTTATTTTAAATTTATAATATTATAATAAATATTTTAGTTTTGAATAATTTATTTTGGATTGAAATTTAAATTTTGATATAAGTTAATTAAATTAAATTTATTTAGTTCATTAAAGTGTTTAATATTAAAATTATTTGAAAAAGTTATTTGAAAAGGTTAAGAAAGAATTGAAAAAAGTAGAAAAATAATAGTTGAGTAAAGAAAAAAAAATACTCATTTAAATTTTTCAAATGTAATATAAAATATAAAATATGTATAAATTTAGGGATATAATTTTGACATGAAGTAATTAATGTAAAATGTAATGGATGTATTTAAAATTAAAGAAGCAATTATTGTGATAAAATTTGAAAGTAAACTTAAGAAAAGAAAAAGTTAGGGTAAAACCTTTGATTGGTAACTTTAAGAAAATATGAATCTCATAATATTTGTAATGTATAAAGGAACAATTTATTTTGAACTTGAGATTTCTTTGATGTCTATTGTGGTTCAAAATAGACTTCTCATAAATGAAGCATAAGATCATTTTAAAGATTTATCCACAAAGTATATAATACAAACATTAAGAGTGAGTTTGAGTGGATAATTTATTCTTAATTGTTAGATTACTATAATACCCAAAGTGTCCAAACTTTACCACATGTTCTATAAATGAAAATTGAATATATAACAAAATTATTCTTTAACTATTGGACCTCTTTTCCATTCTCTTATGGAGGAACATGTGACTAATCCAGGATACGAGTATGTTTTACAAGCAACCATTTAGGACATAGCATGCCATAATTGAATTTTTTAAGATAAATATAGTAATAGTAATAAAAGAAATAAGTTCGTAGTTCCCTAATGCATTGAAGAAAAAAATCGTAAATTTAGCTTCTTTTATTGTATGTCATTGACCTCTTATTAAGCAACATAGATGTTGTACCATGTAAAACAATCCTGATTGCATGAATAATAGATCTTTGACATCTAATGATTTTACTAGGCTTTGTTCTTAAATATGCCATTATAGTGAATTTGGACTACTTAGCATATTTTTTCTCCAAATTCCAAGAAGAAATTGAATAGCATATGTTTTCGTCTTAGGTAATTAATATTTACCTTGAGTGTGAATTCAATCAGTTAGCCCTTATAAACGATTTCATATTTTTCCAAAGCATTTCTATATCACACTATCAATCAAGATGTCTTTCTGAAGAAGAATAAATGAACAAGAATCAACTTCTTTCTCTTAACAATAACAAATCTAACATTGAATGTTGTTATAACATTGAATGTCTTTTGAATCCAATGTTTAGTTTAGTTTTTTTATTTATTTTCATTGTATGAATTAAATTATTTTGTTTAAACTTTATTTTAGTTTATGAAAATTTAATTAAATGTTCAAAATATTATGAAAATGGTGAATTAAATAACCACTAAATTTGGTGGATTTATTTATTTTGAAAGAATTTATAAAAATATAAATTTATATCTAATATTAATTATATTTATAATGAAATTTTAAGTTAAAAATTAAACAAAATCATAGATTTGCATCGATCAACGGACACAATTGGGGAGTAAAGTCTGTCCCTGCGTCGGTTTGCGTTGGTGATGGCCGACGCGAAATGTATGTTTGTGTCATTTTCTGTTGGTCACAACCGACACAAAGTGTGTTTCCATGTTTGCGTCATTTGGCATCGACCTTGGCCGTTGCAAAGTCTTTAATATATACGAAAATTTCGCTACCCCATGTTCACTTTCCCCAAAATTAAAAACATAATCCTATTTTTTGTCTTTTCTCTCTCTTTCTCTCTCTTCACTCTTGAGTTTCCTTCGCCCCCAGCCCAGTGCCTCCGTCGTCGACTCCCGCCCCCACTGCCTCTGCCAGCCATTCCCGCGACTATAGTCTAGCTAATCACTTTGTCAAAGTTGCCTCCACTGTCACTGGTTTTCTCTACCTTCTTCCTTTTCTATGTACCTTGTTTATTTTTTTGAAAGTTATTCTTAACATTTTTTTTTCTTCATTTCAACTCCAACTCTCTACCTCCATCGCCATTGGTCCACCGTGTCGAACTCCAGCTCTAACTTCAACTCCGTCTTCCATCTTAATTGGCGAAAGGTAAATTTTAAAAATTTCAAACTTTGGTTTTGAGCTTTTGATTCATTTTGTTTGTTTGTTAATGTTGCTGTTTATGTTTATGATTTTATGTGAATGGTTTGTTTTGGTTTAGTTTACTCTTTATAATTGTTTTATTTTACGGTTTGTTTTATCGTTTGTGAGGCATTGGTGCAGAAAAGCTAAATCATGGCAATCATTTTAGCATTAAAATAACGACTCTTGGATCGTTGTCTTTCAACACATAGTCTATTCTCTTTAGGCAAAGACAATGACTATTTAACTGTCGTGTTATATTCCCTCTAAAATAGCGGCTATGGTAAAAGCTTTCATTTTAGACCCTCCCAAACTCAGCACGCATGGTGCCCTCAAACGGTGGTGAAGAGAAGTGGCGGGCTCACAGTAGTAGCGACGGCGACTAGCAGCGGTGAATGGAGGCACAAGAATACCAACAGTGAAAACAACGGTGGTGGAAGACAATGAACACCTTCACCAAAAAAAAAAAAAACAAACAAATAAGCAATGGAGGATGCCATAATGAGTGAATGAAAGAAACTTACAAAGACAAAGAGCTCGAAGATGAAGAAGAAACAGAGAGAGCACGAAGGCAAAGAAGGGACAAGCGCGAGAAGACAAAGGAAATACGAAAGTGTAAGTGGTATGCTACGAATTAGGATAATAAAATAAGTGTAAAACAACGACTATTGAAATAGTCGCCTTTGTAGACCAAGCGTTTTGGTCTACAAAGGCAACTCTTTCAATAGTCGCCGTTTTACACTCACTTTAATTTCGAAAATGTCATCGCATTTTGATGGATGACGTTTAGTAGTAAAAGTAATGTGACTTTATTGTCATAAATGGACCTTTTTGCACTAGTGAGGGAAAAAGGAAATACAAGTTGCATTCATCAAATCTGTGTGAAAACATTAATGAATAGTAAAATTAAGTATATCATAATAGGTTTTGCGAATTAATGAATTAAATTATTTCAAATTGTTTTATGAATAATGTTTTACGTTTTTAATAGTTTTTAACAACATTTGAAATTTGCAAATCTAATCACCAAATAAAATTATATATTATCTTAACTAAAAGGATTATACCTTCTATAGTTAAAAAGAAAAATATTTTACATTTAAATAAAAATGTCACTCAACCCATCACCACATCGTTCTTAGATATCTTCATTAAAGAAACAATACTTTGACTACAAATATCATTTGTAATCGATAGCTATATATAAAGAGGATTTCCCTCTTTAACTGTTCTTTTGGTCTTTATCAATTTTACTCTTATATTAATATTTATTTTATTGTTTTATCTTGAACATTTTAGTCATTTCATTATTTTTTAAAGCTTTTAATAAATAGCTAATTATTCTAATAATTAATTGGAAATTATTTTTATTTTTTGTTTTTAAAACTAATATTCTATCATTTTGTAAGAAGCAATTACCAATTTTAAATTTTGAATGTGGAGTAGTTTATTAAAAGTTTTGTACGACGTGGAGCAGTTTTTTCCCCATATCTTCATCTCTCTTAAAAATCATTGTTATTCCTTATCATTTGGTTTCTTATTCTTTCTTTGCAAAAAATATGAATGAATGACAACAATGGTTTCTTCACCGATGACTCAATCTGTAACTGTGACCTCCGTTAACAACTTTTGGCAGATAACCATCTTCGAATGCCTTGCGTGGACGATTTGGATGGAGATGTGAACAAGGAGCAAAACAACTTATTCTTCTTCACTCCGATTACATCCTTCTTCACGAATCACATATTCTTCTCATCACAAATGTGGCATCGAAGCTTCCCCAAATTCTCCAATAGAATTTTGAGTTTATTATTTCTGATGCAATCTTTCTTGCGCGAAGGCAGAAGAAACGACTATTACAAAAGATTGGGTCTTCATAACTTGGATTTGCAATGGTAACCTGTTGTTCGTCTTACCTTTCGCAACCAGATGTTTAAAGTCATTGCTTGGGGACGGTGCTCAAACTCTCTTCTTGACAGGTTCCCTCTTTATCAAATTGATAATTTTTTCATCTCCTTTTATTTATTCGTTCCATTAAATTAAAAATTATTAATAAATATAAAATATTGAATCATTTTTTTTTTTTTGTAGTGATATTATGACTTTAGAAATGTTAATTATAAAAATAAAAAATGCAGACACATAGGCGCTCATGTGCCTATGTTTCCGGTAGTAACTAATAAGCTTGATATATTTTAGGTATAATTACCTTTTTCATCCCTACATTTGGGGTCAATATTCAATTTAATATAGTGGTTTTTAAAAAAATCAATTTGGTCCCAAGGTTTTTAAAAAAGGTTCAATTTGGTCCCTTTCGTTAAGTTTTCACCAACGGCGTTAACTGTTGATGACATGGCATACACAGTTGTATTGATATATACATGAGGCACATTAGTGGCTGAGACTGTCGTACCTTTTGTCCCCTTCCTTTATCTCACCTTCTTCACCCAACTTCTTCCTCTCTCTGTTTCTCTAACACATGCTTCAGTTTTTCTGTTTTTGTTTTCTCTACTCAATCTTTTTCTGTTTCTGTTTTCCTCCATCTCCTGCAACTCCCCCTCCCCAGGCCCTCCATCCGACTCTCCACCATTTCACCATTTATGAGTAGTTTGGTGCGGTGTATACTTGGTGTGTGTTCTTGGACTACAAAAAACCCACGCACAAGGAACCGTATAAAACAACAAGGATTACAAAAATCCACGCACAACAAAATAAGAAAACAATAGAGGCCCAGAAGCAGCTTAATCTTTCACAAAGCTTCAACATACAATACCATCAAATATACTATATAGAACTAATGATAAGTTATTACATGGCAGTGAAGTAGCTTATTCTACCAACTTTCAATTTATTTGAATGCACCAGATGCTCGAGAACAGGATCCTTAAAAAGGGTGACTTTAATATCTAGCTAATAGATAACGTGTATTTGTACAGGAATTAAGTGCCCACACTATTAGATGCCCCATTATTATGTTCTCATTAGCTCTATCAGTATATTATTCAATAATATCAATAAAACTAAGAGATAAAATTAAAGCCAACAACTAATTAGACAATAGTTAACATCACCTTTCCGAAAAGCAAGCCTTTAAAAATATAAAATAACCGTAACAACATACTACAATTTCGAAAAAAAGAAAACGTTTTTAGTAAGCATAAAACTAAAACTTAATTTTTAGTTAAAGATAAAGAAAGAAAGTAAAAACAGATTTTTCGTGCTCGTTACCTTCTCACAAAAAAAAAAAAAACACTTTTTAATAAAAAAAATTGCATTACTTTTAATGTAGAAATAAAAGAAGTGTCATCTACCTCTGGACATGGGAATGGGGTTGGACATGAACTCCATGAATCGTGCTAAAATCCCTACCAATCCCTCTAGTCCTTCACCCTTCTGCCTTCATGCCGATGGCTGCATTGTGGGATGCTACTGCGCCTGGAGGTGGTGACCGATTTCAAGGGAATCCGACCACCGTGATGCCTGACCCTCTGTCCACACTTTTCGAATGCTAATCACAGGTAACAAATATTTTTAAGAATTTTTGGCACTTCTATTATCCTTTGAAATTTTGTGAGCTTGGTTTAGTGAAGATGCAGTGTCTAGTGAAGATGCAGTGTCCAGTGTAGAAAGCCTGAGTTGGCGTCCACCACGAGGGAACACTTTTTGAGGCACTTCAGAGGAGCTAGTTTTGAAAACATAAGATCTCAGCGTAATGAATGATGATCATGGAAGCAAACCATAGATGGTGAAGGAGGTGGGGTGAGGTGAGGGAAAGGGACAAAGGGTACGAAAAAGGTGGAGACCCGAGACTATAGTCTCAACCTCTGATGCACCACGTGTACAAATCAATACGATTGTGTGTGCCACGTCATCAACAGTTAACAACGTGAATGAAAACTTAACGGAAGGGACCAAATTGAACCTTTTTAAAAAACCTTGGGACCAAAATGATTTTTTTAAAAGCCACTATATTAAATTGAATATTGACCTGAAATATAGGAATGAAAAAGGTAATTATACCTATTTTTTTTATTAAAAAAATATTTTGTTTAAAATATTTATTATATAATGGATATATATAATTTTAAAAGGAATTAAAAGTTGGTGGGTGTATTAAATAAATAAGGGCGGCATAGAGTAAAAGTCATGGGCAGCAGAATGAGTCCACATTTTTCAAAATGCTGCAAATGTGGTGGGTGTATAAAATAATTAGGAACTGCATAAAGTAAGAGTTATGGACAGCAGAATGGGCCGAAGTTTTTTAAAATATGTTGCAAATAGTGAAGTGGTGGGTGTATAAAATAAATAGGAGCTGCATAGAGTAAAACTCATGGACAGTAGAATGGGCCCATGTTTTTCAAGATATGTTGCAAATAGTGAAGTGGTGGGTGTGTAAAATAAGTAGAGGCTGCATAGAGGAAAAGTCATGGGCAACAAAATGGACCCAAGTTTTTCAAAATATGTTGCAAATAGTGAAGTGGTGGGTGTACAAAATAAATAGGGGATGCATAGAGTAAAAGTGATGGGCAGCAGAATGGCCCAAGTTTTTCAAAACATGTTACAAATAGTGAAGTGCTGGTAGTGAGAATATAAAAAAAAAGGGGGTCTGAAAAGTTAAATTATTAATTAGTAATAATTTTAGAATGGGCTCAAGCTTTTCAGAACATATTGCTTTATTAAATATGACTTTTAAATAACTTTCAACTTTCAACTAACTAAAATATTTTAAGTATTGTAATAGATAAAAATTGAATTAAGAAAGAGATTAAATTTTATTAATTTTTATACGTATGCGTTAAATTGTACATAATTTGAATTAAACTATTGTAGGTTGTGTAGTTCGCTAACTACTTTAATAATATTTGAAGATTGTTCTAACAAGTGTACTCAATCAATGACAAAGACGCTTCAACAATCATACATAGTTATTTTGAATGGTTCAAGACCTACGTAAGTGTAACCTAAACTTATATGTGCTTCTTATTTAATCAGAATTTCATAAATAAATGTAATGTTCTTTTATCACTACAACACATGTTCATGATCGACCCAAACTTGAAGGAACTTTCTTGGAGACCTAATTCAAAGAGAACATCATGGAACATGTACTCCGTTAATGGATATAGGTTTCATACAAAGGCATGAGCTGATGGTAAGAAAACAACAAATAGTGGCTTATATTGTTGGGTTTAATAGTGCCAAAGTTCAAGAGGGGGGGGTGAATTGACCTTTTAAAACTTTCTCGTAGAAATAGTGTTTAACACAGTTTTACAGAAAAATAAATCGATTTATGTGAAAATGAACAGATTTATTTCAGCACTGTTTTTGTTTGAAAAGCTTTTAATACAGCAAGGTTAATCACAAGATTATGCAGATAGAATTTCAAGATGCACACACACAGATATCAAATTGAAAAACAGTGTAACTCAAAAATAGCAAACCTTAATTCCAATTCGTGTGATTTAGGTTCAGTTAAGGGCTTGACAATTAGTGAGACAATCTATTACACACAACCTGTTTTATTAGCCTTTAACAGATTATCAGTGTTCTTATTGAAATCAGACAGTTTTCCAGAAATTAAGAACAATGAATCACAGAACAACAAGCTTCAACTTTAAGCAATTGTTTAAGGTTTAATTAATAGTTTTAACAATTTCTTGAGCAACCTATCACAGCCAATCTGTTCCAGTGGCTTTTAGCAGATTTTATATGTTCTTATCAGATTCAAACAACTTTTTCAGAAATTAAGAACAGTATGCACAGTGCCCAGAAAGAACAGATTTATTTTCAATTGAATAGATTTATTTCTTCGCTGTTTTATCAATTATGCAGAAACAAAATTGCAGAGAGAGAGAGAATGAGCACATGCAGTTATACTGGTTCACTCAACTGAGCTACATCCAGTCTTCACCAAAACCAGGTGGAAATCACTAAAACACAGTACAACCAAGTACAATTCCCACTGTTCTTGAAACCTACAAGAACTTAGGTACTCTTGCTGAAAAAACCTATTTCAGCTCACACACACACACACACACTCTCCAAAAAAACCTATCAAGAAGAGTGTTCAACCAAACTATTACAAGAAATGAGAAGTGAAACGACTACACCTGATTGAGGATACAAAGATCTGCCTTAAACCAGTAGGCAAGATTGCTAGAAAAGTAGCAACACCTCACACCAAGCTTTTGGAACCAAACCAAGAACAAGCACTTTGTGATTTTTGAAAACTTTGAAGAACAAATGCTAATCCTTTGTAAACACTTAACTCTCTGCTGTTAAAACTTGTTTTTGCAAATGTATGAATCAGTAATAAACTCAGAAACAAGTTTGCATTTTATAGAAAACCAACTTATAACAGATTTTTGAAAAACAGTTAAAGCTGTTATAAAATGAACAGATTGAAAATAAAATGAACAGATTTATTTTCAAAAGCAGTTAGAGAATTTGTTAAGAGAGGAGACTTAGTCAACCATTCTGGTGCAGAGATAAAGATGAAAAACATTTAAGCCTGACATGGCACCAGAGACAAAAAGAATCTATTCATTTAAAGATGAACAGATTTATTTTTCAAAACGAAAACATAAAAGCTTAACTGTTTGAAACTCAGTCGTTTTGAAAAGAAGAAGACTTAGTCAAAATATTTGATGCACAACATCTAATTTTTACAAGACTTAGCCAAGGCATCAGTAAGAAAAATGAATCTGTTTATTTAGAAAAGAACAGATTTATTTTTATGCAGTAAACGTGTTTTTTGTAAAACATGTGAAAAATAGTTTAAGAAAACTTATGCTTGTTCTTATCACATGGCCAGTGGTTATGAGGTGAGATACTCCGCAAAAGCCCACTCTTAGATAACCTCTAAGCACTACCTAAGACACACTTAAAGCAAAGCAAAATACAAATGAAATGTACATAGAAGTCTTCATCAAACACAATCTTGAAGGGGCAGCAACCATCTTCAACATATATGTTAAAGGTGTCACTGACGGAAGAGAAGACGACTTTTACGATATAATTCATTATATATGTGAATTGGAGTATGTTGCTCTAAATAAGAAGATCCCACTATTCTACTGTGAATGGTTTGATCTTACAATTAATGTTAGGACTACATTTTATTCATAATATAATCTAGTTGAAATTAAGTTAAGTGGAAGATATAGACCCTATGATCCTTTCATTATTTCACAAAAGGTCAAACTAGTTTATTATGTCATTTACCCAAACATATGTAAAAACCTTTGTGGATGGTGTGTTCCAATTAAAACAAAACCCCGAGGACATGTGCAAGTTGACAACATCAATGATGAATTGCCATATCAAGCTTATAAGATGTATAATGTCTTACCAATTACAAGAATTGAACAATTAGAATATTTAGCTGACACATCTAATGTTGAAGTACTTAATGATGATGATGATGATATTGAACCACATAATCATGACGACGATGAAGATCTTGACCTCTTAAATGAAGATTATTCGAAAAATCATACAGACAATGATGATTTAGAGTTTGATAACAATAACGACTAACGTATATTACTTCCAATAAACTATAAACAAACATATCATCATTAGATAATTATACTAATGTTATAAACAAATATTTTTTCAGAAAAAATGGTTAGGACAAGAGGGAGGGATTGTTCCATTGTTAGATGTGGGCAGTCGAGGCGTGGGGTTTTTATGACTTTTTATCGTAAGTGCAATGTGTTGTCAGAAGTAATAATTTGTCCCTAAGGAAGGATATTGAACCCACAAGGAAAAGTTGAATAATCAAGTAAAAGATTCACTAAATAGAAAACATAATAATAAAGTTTGTTGTGGTTTGTTATGATTGCAATGATTAATAAGAAAACAAGTCAAAGAGTTTGTTTTTTCAATTGGGAAAATAGGGATTAGGGTTCATCTTTCTCACTCTTTTGTATTTTGATTAGCATGACAATATTGTACCCTTTGATTGATATTGATGTCCGTATAAAAATCATTTATATCGATTGCTCGCATATAAAATTATTAAGATGTCTCTTAAATATCTATTCCTTGCATATTTATAAAAACTTCTTATCAGTAAGATCAGAAGTTTGATAGAAATTAAAATTTCAAATCTATTCATAGCATTCAAATATGTTAAGCATTATCATTTATGTCAAAAATTTAGAAATACTTTCTAGTCAAATCTAAATTTCGAAATCAAGGCGAACAAGCATTACTAACAAAATGATAATATCAATCATCAATCAAGAACAAAATATTATGTTTAGATATCACCTTAATACATAAGAGTTTGAACAGATTACTCCTAATCCCAAAGGGTAGAATTAGCCACACATGATGGCTATTACAAATAGGGAGAGCTAGAAAAGAAGATCCAGGATGTTTCTCCTTGACGGTTGCCTCCTCTAGGATTTCTAGCACATCCTATTCTCCTAATTGGATAAAATTCACTCAATGGTGTTTTTCTCTCAATCTTGCGTGTCTATGGTTGTGCCTTAAGCCTCCTATTTAACTTAACTGGCTTGGGCTAAGTGACTTCTCGCTTGAGCGTTATTGGGCTCGCTTGGGCGAGTTTCATGAAAAAAAGGCCTAACGTCACTGGAGCAATCTCGCTTGGGTAATATTGAGCTCGCTTGAGCGAGATCCTCTGGAGGTGTCTGGCTTAGACGAATTTGGGCGAGCTTTGGTGATTGCTAGTACATTCTAGCTATCCTTTTTTAGCTTTGTATATTTTCCTTTTGCCCAGTCATCTCCATTCTTCCCTAAAATCCTGAAATTAACACAATTTTGAAAATAAATCGTTTTTATTTAAAAATTAAAATCACAAAATATATAAAAATGTATAAATTCATAAATTAGGGATTATTTTATGTTTATTTTATTAATTAATACTCACAAGTGCTTGTATTTTAATATGCATATTACTGAAATCTAACACTTACCAAGTTTTCACATTGATGCATGGTCAGCTAGCTAGAGACCTATGAAACATCCCTTCTTCAGGTCTTTTACCAGCGTATGATGTTGGTAGTCCACATATTTCATGATACAAACCACATCAACTAGCAGATGACTGAGGACACAACAAATACTTCACAAATTGGTCAGTCATCTCAATATACAAAGTCAGGCCCCACCAAACCTTGAGACAACATCAATAGAAGAAGAACCAGATATAAACCAAAATATCAGAAGTTCTTCTTTCTTGTCTTTTCACAAGAGAAGTTATGTAAGTAAAATTGGACACACTCTAGGGGTCCAAATAGAATAATAAACTAGAGTAGGGTGTGTTTAGTAATTTGAGTAGGGTGTGCTTAGTAATTTGAGTAGGGTGTGCTTAGTAATTTGGGCTTGTGTCAAGCCCACCTTTCATGAGAAGTGCTTCTAGGTTTAGGTGTTCTTTGACCTACCTTCTAGAAGACTTCTCACAAATGACACCCCTACCCCTCTATCTTGTTCTCCAAGACAATCTCTCCTATAAATAGAGTGTCTTGTCTCATGTATTTCACACATTGAAATTTGAAAATAAAGAAACTCTACAGGAGTGCTTTTGGTGCGACTTGAGAGTTCTCATAGTGGGTCTTATCTTGGGTTGGTAACATCTCAAGTGGCGACTCTTTGCATGACTCATCTTAGAGTCCTCTATTCTTCAAGTGGCGTGACATCTCCATTGGCTCTCTTCATCCCTTCCTCTTTTATTTTCTTTTTAACACATTCCATTCCCTTTCTTTATATACTTTCATGTTTTGTATTTTAATTGTTGGTTCTCTTTGTCTTGATCTCTCCATTTCTGCCATTTATTGTCACCATCATGATCACTATATAATTGTCTTTTTCTCTTTGCCCTTCTGAAGTGCACCTTCACACTTACTTAATCACTTGGTTAAGTTCGTGTCCAGTGGGAATCTTCTTAGGATTCTCACCATAATTACTAATCCCAACAATCATAAACAAAAGTGCTACCATAAAATGTGCCAATCTAAAATCAACTCACATCATTTCATCCCATTCCTCGACACCGTCTTCTAGCCTGTCTTCCTCCACCCCCTCCTCCTCCGATCATCAGCGATTTCAGTATGCTTATCCTCACTCCACTGTATCACCTCATCACACACATTTAAGCATCTTCACACCCTCCTAGTATTCCACCACCACTAGGGTCGTCATTCTCTATTTCGACTTACCACCACAATGTCCCTACACCACTCCACCAAACTTGAAGTTCTCCATTCCAACCCACTCATGCTCCATTTGACCAAGCCATCCCTACTACATTTGTGCAGCCCAACCCTAGTACCTTTGTGCAACCTAAACTTGGTACTTTTGTGTAGGCCACTCCTTATCTCATTGTCCAAAGCACATTTTCTCCCTCTGTCCACACGACCACTATTGCCTTTGTGTAGGGCCTTGCTGACTATGCTGACCTTGACACCGCTACTACTTCACAACACGACCTCCCCCTGAAGATGTCCAGCGTGACCCTATTGGTAGGGTCATCATCCGACTTCTTAGTAAATGGTAAGTCATCCTATATTTATATTTATTTTTATCTTCATAATTACAAATATTTGTAATTTGATTTGTTTGTATTGTAGTTGGACACCAAATCATTATGCTAGTGATGCCATAAGACATTGCATTCAATCTCAATTTAGAAGCCCCTATCATTATTATGATGCCATGACTAAGGATGACAAACTAAAATGATGGACTGACTTTAAGGTAATTTTAATTTTTAATTACAATTTCATACAAATCAACCAAAATGTAAAAACTGAAACAAAATGGTTTCTTGTTTTTAATAGAGTAGAATCACTTAGGCACCTTAGGACGAGTGTCATATTAAAAAGGTTTACGAGTCCAAAGTCAAAAAATGACTTTGTGACATGTTGACCAAAGTCAGGGCAAAGACTGTCCGACCTACTTGGATAGGCGAGCAAACACGGGTTGAACTTCTGAACTATTGTGATATCCAAAAGTTCAAAGAAAAATCAAATGAGAATCAAGTGAATAGGGCTTTAGCTTGTGGTGTAGCATTACACTCCACAGGTCAGAAATCACATTCAGATATTGCAATGACATTGGTAAGTACTCGTCATTCTTTTACATGTAATTCATTTTACTTATGCAACATATACTGCTTCTAATTGTACAACATTATTAGAAGCGTTAATATGGTCGTCCCCCTGAACTTGATGAACTATTTATGGCCACCCACACAAATAAGAAGGGTGATTGGGTTGATACTCGTGCTCGTGAAACTTATGTAAGTTATTGTTCTAAGTGTTTTTAAATTTTTATTTTAATTTCCTAACATTTTCATCTCCTAATGACCTGTGTAGGAAAATTATCATGAGCGCTTGAGGACCGTTCAAGTAAATAGTTCTCAGGACTCAAGCACTGATGTCCATCAAATTGATCCAACAACAAAGCTTCAAGCTTGGAAGGAAGCTGCTGGAGGAAAGAGTAGAGGTCGAGTTTATGGTACGACAAACTTGGTTGGTAACTTCCGCCAAGGAGTATCTTCCCTTACTTAGTCCACCTCTACATCCCAATTTGGTCTTGGCGCTTCTCAATCTGATTAGTTGATTGAAAATCAATAGATTTGTGCAAAAGTTAGTATGTGGGGTCAAAAGTATGCATACTTGGAGGAAGAAATGAAGCAAATAAAGGAACAACTTGTCTCGGTGTTGAAACAATGTGACAATGCTTCCACTAGTACAAGTTAATTCCATCACCAGTATGCTCCAGAGCATGATGACCAACCCCTTTCTTAAGGTGATCCTAGATTGTAAGTTTAATTATTTCACAGCTTTATTATATACTAAATATTTTAGTTCTTCACATTGTGATGTGAGTTGATTTTAAGATTGCACATTTTATGGGTTACACTTTGTTTATGATTTTTTATTTTAAGCAAAATATGGTGAGAAACCCAAAGAAGATTCTCACTCGACACAAACTTAACCAAGTGGTTAAGTAAGTGTGAAGGTTCACTTCAAGAGGATAAAGAGAAAACACAATTATATGGTGAAGATGATGATGAGGTGCGAATAAGAAAGGAAAAAGATGAAGGGATGAAGAAAGCTTATGGAGAAGGAGCAAGGAATCATGCCACTTGGAATGGTGGATGGTTCCAATATGAGTGGTGAAGAGCCACCACTTGAGGTGCACTACTCTTAAGATAAGACCCAAAATAATTTAGGAGACAAAGCTCACTAATCACTCAAGTAGAGTTTCTCTTAATTCAAATTCAAGTGTGAAATACATGAGACAAGACACTCTATTTATAGGAGAGAGTGTCTTGGAGAACAAGATGGAGGGGTAGGGGTGCCATTTATGAGAAACCTTCTAGAAGGTAGATCAAAGAAACCCTAAACTTAGAAGCACTTGTCATGAAAGGTGGGCTTGACACAAGCCCAATTTATGCTAAGTACACCCCAATTTATGCTAAGTGAATCCTACTCTAGCTTATTCTTATATTTGGAACCCTAAAGTGAGCCCAATTTATTTACATAAACTTGTCTTTTAAAAATACTAGAAGAAAGAACATCTGATGCTTTGGCCTATGTCCAGTTCTTCTTCTGCTGAGGTCCTTCTAAAGTTTGGTGGGACCTTGTCTTGGATGTTGAGATGATTGACTTAATTGTGAAGTGTCTGTTGTGTCCTTGGTTATCTCCTTGTCTAATTGGGTTGTATCACATTGTTTGTATTTTTTACAGGTTTTTATGGATCATATCACTATTATTTCTACTTCATAGGACACATTTTATATTTTTATTTGTACTCTTTTTATATAATTGTATTATGGTACATTTCAAGTTCTAGTACTTTTGGTTAATTTCTAAATTACAATTTTATTTTATGGTTTATTTTAATTACTAAGTTCTATTTTATGCGTTAATATTCACTTTAACTTGAAATTATCTGAATATTTGAATGATTTGGATGGTTGAAATTATTTGGATGGTTTTTATGATTTGGATGATTTTTCTATTGTGGATGGTTTTTGTGAAAATTTTTACATGTGAAAATGACTAGAAAAATAAAAATAAAATGATTTTTTTTCCAGTATATATGCATCAATCAACCCATGCAAATCATTATTCATTTTTTTTCTAGCTTCCACTTTTGTGTGGGTTAGACCCACACAAGGTTTATATATATATATATATATATATATATATATATATATATATATATATATATATATATTTTATGTCAGCTATGTCGTACGAAACACATAAAAATAGATTGTCACATTGTTAGAGGAAATTTGAAGAAGCTCATACATTTGTTTTCCATTTCTATCACAGAGCAACTGACTGACATTTATACCACAACCTTAAGTCCTCAATCTTTCAAGAGTATTTGTTCCAAGCTGAATCTCATCAATATTTGCTCCCCAACTTGCCAGAGTAACAAAGGATATGGATATAAGGCTTCTGGAAGGAAACTAATATTCATTTTGTCTTTTCTAATGCTTAGTTGTTTGTCTTTGTACATAGCCTTTATTTTGCCTTTTCTTATTTTAGACTTTATCGACTCTTTGTTTTACATTCTATCTTTTTAGCTAGACCTAGGATGAGTGTACTGCTGATATATATTCAGACTCTATGCTATGATGTAAGAAAAAAAAAAAATAGATGAAATATTCTTTCTCATATTCTTTGCGTTCCTTTTTCTTTTTTTTCTTTTGTTCATCTCAATTTTTTTTATAATAATTCGAGAATTTGAGATGCAAAGAATGTAGGAATAAAAAACAATTAAGTAATACTCTAGCAAGTTTAATAGATGATAGAATTGTTTAAAATATTTGTCACACTAATGCCTAAAACATCCATCTGAAGCTTTACTTTGGCACAGTTGTTGAATGCACTATAGAGACAAAGGAAGCTTATGCGGCAAGAAAGAAAGATATTTAGGGAGAGATTTCCAGAATAAAACTAAGATAAAAAAAATACAACCAAAACCATGCACATTATTTTTTGCTTTATCCCTATTGCAAACAAAAACAATCACTCAAAACAAAACAAGCGTTGGTAGAGACTAAATAATTGGAATTATAAGTCATTCAAATATTATATGAATTTTTGATGATATAGATTAATAAAAATATGTTAAGATTTTTTACATGTTATTTATAAGATTAATCAAAATATGTTAAGGGTTGCTAAATTGTTAAAAGAAGGTTATAAGCTATAATTTGAACACACTTTTTGTGATTAAAGATTCAAACAATTTAGAATGGTTACAAAAGTTTTGTTTTTGACCGATTTCATATCCGATTCATACAATGGACAAAGATGTTAAATTTTCTTTGTACACCCGTTTATAACCATTGGTACAATTATAATGACCGAAGCTGTACTTGTTTTTTCTTAGTTTTTATTTTTCTATCTACCTTGAATTTCTGTAATACTAACAGTATTGATGGAGCAAAATCTCTGATTTTCTTCAGATAACGCCAAATTCAACATCTTTTGTCGCTGGATGAATGCAGATTGAGTTGGAGGAGGAAGCACAAACTCACTGTTGAGCATAGAAATTACTGAAGCCATAGTGGGTCTGTCTTCAGCAAGTTCTTGTACACATAGAAGACCTATGTGTATGCACCTTAAGATATCTTGATGATGACTAGGATCATATATTTCTGGATCTATTAAAGATAAAGCATTTCCTTCCTTCCATTGTATCCAGGCCTAAAATGAACAAAAAGGGTCAACTTTGTATCAGCAAATGGAAAAAATTCATGAGTTATAAATGAGTTGTTGAGACTTACAAATCCTAAAAGGCTAAGAGCATGCACATTGCCATAAGAGCTTGAGTTTCTTCTTCCACTAACAATCTCTAGAACCAAAACACCAAAGCTAAACACATCTGATTTTTCTGAAAATAGTCCTTCCATTGCATATTCAGGAGACATGTAACCACTACATTCAATGTAGAAATTAATTCTTCACACTTTCTTGCTATAGTATTGGAGAAAGAAAGAATACTTACTAGGTTCCAACAACTCTTCTAGTATTGACTTGATCTTGAGTCCCACCAAAGATTCTAGCCATACCAAAGTCTGATATTTTTGGATTTAGTTCTTCATCTAGCAATATATTACTTGCCTTCAAATCTGTGTATAATTTTTAGTCTGGAGTCTCTGTGAAGATAAAGTAGTCCTCGAGCTATTCCTTCTATTATGCTACTGCGCTTCCTCCAGCCTAGGAGTTTACATTTTGATGGATCTAAAAAGTAATGTTCACATTATATACTATGTGTAAGAGGAAACTATGAAGGTGAAGTCATAGAAATTTAATAGTTATGACATGATTGTTTTTTTCTTAAGTATTTTATGCGTTCTAAATTAAGAAAAAGATAAAAGTTTGGAATTGTCCATGAGAAAAACACTGTAGAGGGATAAAGTACTAACCAAAGATAAATACATCCAAACTTTTGTTTGGCATGTATTCATATATCAACATCTTTTCATCACCTTCAACACAGCAGCCAAAAAGTTTTACAAGATTGCGATGTTGAAGCTTGGAAATAACGACTATTTCGTTCATGAATTCTTCTAGACCTTGTATAGAGGCTCTAGAAAGTCTTTTAACTGCTATTTCCTGTCCATCTTCCAGTTCCCCCTGAGAAAAAAAGTAAATGTTTTATGAGAAAAACGACAATCGGTTCAAATTTCGACAACTTGTTTTTCATGTACCTTGTATACAGGACCAAAACCACCCTGCCCAAGTTTGTTGGACAGATGGAAGTTGTCTGTGGCTGCTGCAGCCCTTTCGAAATCAAATAGTAACAGCTCCTGTAATTTAACTTGTGACAGTTCTTCAATTACACTATGGCTTTCATGTTCTGGTGTTCCCTCATTATTAAATTGTACAAAAGCTTTGTTGTTCCCTTTCCTTACTGAGTTGATTAACTGCCATACTTTAGCTGAAGTAACAAACATATATAAATGTAAGCTTAGTTCCTTTACCAGCAAAACCTTAATAACAGGACTAATTCTGAAATTAACGAATATGCTGTCTTACCTGGATGCTTGGAAGTCCTCCACATGAAACATGCACATGCACTTGTAATCATGATCACAATTGCTATTATTGCTGCTGTTGTAATGATGATTTTTGTGTTTGTTCCTTTATCTATAATAAAAGGACAATTTCAATTTAAACTACAAGAAATTCAGTCCATAGAAACTATGTTTTAAATGTTTGAGCAGAGGAGCAGAGTTAGCATACCAAGTTCAGAGTGGGCTACACGAACATATAGATCAAGTCCTCCCTCTGAGAATTGCTGCATGTCTAGTAGATTCGCAGTCCAAGACATGCAACCAATCCCATCATCATGAGAATAAGCAACACAAGAGCAATTCTCCAAGCATTTGCTTCTGCATATGTCACTCTCAACAGGAGACCCTTCTAAAAAATCAGGAACTTTAACCATCTGCAGTTTCAAAAATCCATCTTTCTTTGCATCTGTACTTGTGTTTTGATTTTTGACCCTTTCACACTTCAAAGGTGTTCTCCTAACACATCCACCGGTCCAGTTTTTTCCATTCCATTCCTCCTTGTTCCTCGGCTCAAATCCTTTCAAACAGCTACATATCGGTTTGCTCTGTGCATTACAGCTTGTGAATGGTCCACATATACCATAAACATCGCAATCTGACACTTTACTAGTCCATCTAATTATCATTTCGTTCTTCTCAGCATCCCACAGTTTTTGTTCATATTGGCCTTTTGAATTCAACATATAGATTACAAATCCTAGTTCACTTGGCACTGTGTAATAGATATCTGTATTTCCTTCGCCATCATCCCCACCTTTGAAACCATTAAGATATGTTGACATGTTGGGTATCCCTAAAAATACCCCTCCATTCCATGGACCACTGCGCCAGTATGGTCTAGTTTCATTCCAAATGAACACTTCAATAATATGAAAGCGTTGAACAACCCCAGAAGAGAAGCTGCCAATAGAGGGATTCGAAGGGCTTTTCCATGATGTAAGTTCTACTTTCTTATTAGTTTTTGTGTTGATTGAAAGTTTCATGCTGGGCAAGAGCGTATCTGAAGGTTGATGAAAACTATCCCATAAGATATTTCCTGTTGTGGTTTCCATGAGTACTAGCTTACCAGAGTCTGAAAACTCTGAACTTGTATTGGATAATATTTTGGACACATTTGTTGACCAAATGACTTGCTTCTGTCCATTCAGCACCACAAGATTACCATCTTTCGCTATTGTAACAATTCCAGAAGAATCATTCAGTGGTTGGTTTCTGTTAGCAACCCATACAACTGTAGACTGAGACTTCCACCAAATTCCAACGTAGCGGTTTGTGGAGTTTTGAGGGGTGAAGAACCCCAAAGTGAAGTTACCATCTTCGGACCTTAGAGTTTCAGGGTCCTTGATGGATTGTGATGATGTGATGCTGTCTATGGCCGTACAAACGTCCAACACATGAAAACACAGCACGAATAGAACGAAGAACAGGTTTGCATGGCTGCTGAAACGCATTACAGAAACACTCCCTTCTTTCAAGTCAACTATCTATGGCATGCAAATGAAAATTTCTAGCTAGTTCTCACAGCACAATGAATGATCTCTTGAAATGAGAATTTCTCTTTGATCAAGTCAGATGACGTGTCTATATAGAATACACAGGCTTCACCTTCACCATCTCTTTCACCTTCACCTTTCATTTTCTTTTTCGTCATTCTCTTAGTTGTTTTTCTTTCTTTGTTCTTTCATTCAGTCAACTATCCTAGCTCCTCAAATTTGTAAGGAAGCCTAGCCAAAATTTCCTTGTTCGTTAAGTAATTACTAAATTAACTAATAATAGTTGTCTTGTATTTCTTTATAAAATTGTACTTTCAAAATAGTTCTCTAGGTAGTAGGTATTCAAGTATACTACTTTATTGTTGTAGTCCTAAAGTTCTAAGGTCAATTTTGAATGAATAGTTAAAACTTAAATAATAGAAGCAAAATGTACCAGGCTTTCAAGTTTGAGCAAGTGTTGCATTATTAAACACATCAGACTTTTGTTCTTGACTCCGACCAAATTGATTTTGTTTACTTATTTTATGTAATATTATATGATTTTAATGTTGATATGTTCTTTATAATTAATTTTCAAGTAATTTATAAATTTAGATATTTTTTATTAAGTTTCTATTAAAAAAATAAACACAAGAAACGGACTTTGAAATAATTCAAAAGGATGACAATATTGCAGCATTCTTAAACACAACAGCTAATAAAAAGTCAACTTCTGCTTTGAAACTGCAAGTGATGATATACTGTCATGCAAAGATGGAAAGGCATTTACAAAATTAAACATCAAAAGTTTGAGGATGCTATTGTCTCTAAACTATATTGCTTACAAAAGGCATATTGAAGAAGGCGTGAAGCCGAAA
This sequence comes from Phaseolus lunatus, assembly GCA_013389735.1. Lineage (NCBI taxonomy): Eukaryota > Viridiplantae > Streptophyta > Magnoliopsida > Fabales > Fabaceae > Phaseolus > Phaseolus lunatus. Next base: position 14,376,634 of record CM023864.1, read on the forward strand.
ATCTAATTACATTTGTTGGTGAATCAATGAATATATTTGGAAACAAAGGTGTGTGATACATGTAAGTTTAAAGAAACTGAAACATTTGTACATTTGTTGTAATACCTAAATTTTCTTTTCCTACACTATTTTTAATCAGCCAAACTCCTAATACTGAAAACTTCTCTCTGAATAGCCCTAGCAAAGCATAGCTTTGGACAAAAAAAAAACTGGTATACCTACAGTATTACAATTTTCAACACTGATTTTAGTACTAACATAATATCCATTTTGCCTCCATACACCTTTCTGAGAGAGCTCTTGGTTTTCTATCTGCCTTGTATGTCCGAAATACTGACAGAGTTGAGGGAGTTCAAGTCATTTCCTCTTACATGGGAAAGTGAACTTAACATATTTTCCCTTAGGATGAACGCAGGTTTCATTGGAGGAAGAAGATCCACAATCTCACTGTTTAGCATAGAAATTACAGTAGCCATAGTAGGCCTATCTGCTGTAAATTCTTGGACACATAGAAGTCCTATGTGTATGCACCTATAAATATCTTTGTGAAGGTTCGGATCATATATTCCTGGATCTATTAGAGAGGGAATGTTGTCTTCTTGCCACTGTATCCAGGCCTGCAATGAAATTTAAACATTTGAAAGTTTTATCAGAAGAAGGATACAGAACCCCTATGGTGAACTTCAAAAGAATTTTGCTGACTTACAAATCCTAAAAGGGTAAGACAATTTTCTTCATAAAAGCTTGAATTTCGTCTTCCACTAACAATCTCAAGTAGCAAAACCCCAAAACTAAAGACATCTGATTTTTCAGAGAACAATCCTTGCATTGCATACTCAGGAGACATATAGCCACTGCATTGAAATGTAGCACAATTTACTGTTCCAAGTATACGAATATAATCACGAAGAAAGAGGTGTACTTACTAAGTTCCAACAATTCTATTAGTATTTGCTTCATCCTCATTCCCACCAAAGATTCTAGCCATGCCAAAGTCAGATATTTTTGGATTTAGCTCTGCATCTAGCAAGATATTACTTGCCTTCAAGTCCCTGTGGATGATTTTTAGCCTGGAATCTCTATGAAGATAAAGCATTCCTCGAGCAACTCCTTCTATTATGCTAAAGCGTTTTTTCCAATGAAGAATTTTATCTTTTGACGGATCTAAAGAATCAAAAGGTAGAATTATATGAATTCCAACATTTTGAGATGATGCACAATCTAATTTTCACAATTTAGCTTTAATTTCCAGAAAAGATTTAGCTAGGAGCATCAAAGAACTAACCAAAGATATATGTGTCCAAACTTTTATTTGGCATGTACTCATAAATCAACATCTTTTCCTCCCCTTCAATACAACAGCCAAGGAGTCTTACAAGATTGCGGTGTTGAAGCTTGGAAATCACCACTACTTCATTCATGAATTCTTCTAGACCTTGTCCAGATGCTCTAGAAAGTCTTTTAACTGCAATTTCCCTGCCATCGTGCAATTGCCCCTATAACATAACAAGGAGAAAATGAAAACAATTGACAATTTTTTCAGATATATGAATAAGCTAAATGTTAAGTACCTTGTATACCGGACCAAAACCACCCTGACCTAGTTTGTTCGATGGGTGAAATTCGTTTGTGGCGGTTACAAGCTTTTCTAAATTAAATGTTAATAGCTCCTGGACTTTGACTTGTGACAGATCACCAAATACATAGTCATTCATATATCCTGCAGGTGCTGCACCTGCATTAAATTGAAGGAATCTTTTGATGATCTCTACTGATTTATTATAGTGGCACAAATTAGCAAGAGGAGAAACAACATACACAAATATAAGTTAGCAGTGGTCTAAAATTGTTTATCAAAAAAGAAAAAAAAATTGTACTTGTATACAGAAAGTTTTCATTATTATGTAAATTTTGAGCATGTCTTGCATGCATTAAATAGTGAACTCGTTTGAGTAATTTAAACGCATAATGATGATATATTACCTAGGCGGGTAGAAATCCTTCTCCACATGATATATGCACAAATGACAATTAAGGTAGCTCCTATTGTCACGGTAACAATAGTGATGATTGTCCTGTTTCTCTCTTTATCTGCAATTTGGGAAAAATGAAAATGGGAAATTTAGTCCTATAACTGGAAAAAAGGTTCTCAGATCAAGGAAGTTAATACAAATTCTTGGGCAGATAACGGCTAGCATTATGCAATGGATACCAAGCTCTGTGTAGGCTACTCGAACATGTAGATCAAGTCCTCCGTTTGAGAATTTTTGTATGTCCATTAGATTCTCAGTCCAGGACATACAACCAATATCAGCATCATATGAGTATGCAATGCATGAACAATTCTCCAAACATCGGCTTTTGCACATGTCTGGTTGAAGTCTGAGGGCTGACCCATCTGAAAAATCTGGAACTTTGACCATCTTCAGTTCCAAAAATCCATCTTCTGTATAATCTGCACTTTTGTTTTGGTTGCTGGTTCTTTCACACTTCAGAGGTGTTCTCCTAAAGCATCCGCTAGTCCAGTTTTGTCTATTCCATTCCTCTTTGTTTCTTGGCTCAAACCCTTTCAAACAGCTGCATGTTGGTGAGCTTTGAGAATTACAAACTGCAAAAGGTCCACATACACCATAAACATCACATTCAAATTGATGACTATTCCATGAGACTACCCATTCTTTCTTCTCTCCATTCCACCATCTCTCTTCACAATTGCCCGTTGAATTCAGTATATAGATTATAAAACCAATCTCTTCTACTCCACTGAAAAGGAATTCAACATTTCCTTCCCCATCATCTCCAACATGTATCCCTTCAATATAAAACTTTTTCATGTAGGGCAACCCAGTAAAGGCCTTACCATTCCATGGACCAGTGCGCCAGAATGGGCGAGTTTCTTTCCAGATGAACACTTCAGGTACACCAAGGCTTTCAACACTTAGAGAAAAGCTACCAGTGGATGGATCAGAAGGGCTTTTCCATGATGTTTGTTTTACCTTTTCACCGGTTGCTTTGTTAGTTGAAATCTTCATATTGGGTAACAGTACATTTGAAGGATGCTGGAAACTCTCCCATATAGTTCTGCCCGATGAGCTGTCCTGTAGCACAAGGTTCCCAGAATCTAAGAGTTTGGAAGTAGAGTTGGATCCAACATTGGACACATTTGTTGACCAAATTACTTGATTCTGACCATTCAACACCACAAGATTGCCACCTTCAGAAATGGAAACAACTCCAGAAGAATCATTCAGTGGTTGGTTTCTGTTAGCCACCCATATGACTGTGAATTTGGGTTGCCACCAAATTCCCACATAACGGTTTGTAGAATTTTGAGGGGTGAAGAAGCCCAAGGTGAAGTTGCCATCAGTGGAGGTTATAGTTTCATTGTCCTTGATGAACTGAGATGTGTTGATGGTGTCTGTGGCAGTAACAACCTCTGCAAAAAGAAACCAAGGTATGATCAAAAGGGTGAACAAGTTTGTGCACTTGGTGTAATCCATTACAGATAATGATTATTTCTTGTCAGTAAGGTGAACTTTAATGCATTTGGAAGTGAAATTTTCCAACTTCAAGCTTGATTGTGACTTCACCTCATAAAAATCAACACGGTTTGGTGCTGTGCTAAATTTTCAAGAACTGATTAATCTACATTTTTCCGCGTGTTGTTATTTCTTTCACATAAAATCATTGAAGGTTATCATATGTATTTCTTTCACTTCGTAATTATTTCTCTAACGTGTTTGTGTTCTCTTCAAACAAATTGTTCCACGTCAATTCCATTGATTGGAGGCCTTTTCTTCCTCCACCATACCAATTTTAACCTATCAATTTGAATTTCTATCCTATCACTTTAAATTTTTTAAAATTACTCTTTGTTCCGATTTAAAAATCTGAAATTCAAAAATAAAAAATCTCATTCAAGTAAATCCAAAATGTAAAAGACACATTTTTAAAGAAAAAATTCAGAACACAAAATCTGTAAATAAATTTTGAAAAAAAAAATTCAGAATTCAAAAATTATTCTGAAAATTCAAATCCAAAAATATATTATTTAAAAAAATTATAAAAGTATATTTTTTATTTATACCTCCTTTCATTTAAGATATTTTCATCACTTGGCAAAAGATATATTTTTGTCAGTTTCCTGATAAATCGGACCCAGGTTCAAATTGATTGGATTGCTGTCGATCAGAGATTGAAAGAAAAAGAAAAGAGATAGACTTTTTTGCAATGGAAATAGATGCAAAGAAAATGAGGCTAGAATGACAACTAAGTGGGGTTGAAATTTTTTGATTAAGAGTAAATTTATAGAATTAAAAGGGTTGTAATGAAATAAGATAAATCAAAATAATATAGTTAAGATGAAAAAAAAGGATGCACACATATTTAGGCAGTGATTTTATTCAATAAAAAATTTACATTCAGTTTAATCTAAACAACTTCAAGTGGATTGTTATACTATTTTTTTGAATTATTTCATTACAAGAATATTTATGCAATAATTAATACAAGAAAATTTATAACCCCTTTCTGAAACATATCTTTTAAGAAGAAACAGGTATTGAGAACACTCAAATATGTAACATAATCTCACTCCTAACATAGAAAGACACAAAGATAAGTAAAGGTATAACCTAATAAAGTAACAAATATTCCCAAACAAAATTATAGCAAGAAAACCTATAGCTCATGCAATCTTGTTGGATGATCTTGAGGAATGCTTTTGCACCAAAAGAGATAATTGTTCAAGAACTCTCTCTTCAGAAAAAAAAAAAAAAAAAAACAAAACACACTGAAATCTTTGGGAAGTATTCAAAATAGTGGAAATTAAAACTATGGAATGATTTTCTTTGTAAAGAAGTTTGAAAGAACTTTATGATTATTGAATGAGATGATCAATTATATTTAATTACAACCAATTCTTATCTTCTTAATGTAACTTAGAGCATATTAAACATAGTAGTTTATTCACTGTTTATATTATTTGTGAAAAGTATCATATTTTAAATTAAATTGACAAACATAATCTATTATTGCCTGAATTAATAATTTATTTGCGATATTGGAGAAAATAATTTCTTATCAATATAAACTATTATCACCTGGGATGATCCATTATCTGCAAACTAATAAAATCAAGTCTAAATTGAGATAATCTATTATAAATTTAATATAATTGACTATCATTTTTATTAAAAAAAAACCCTATTCTCAATGCAAATTTAATAAAAATTATCTTGGAAATTGATTAATGTTTTATTTTAATTATTCTAAATCAAAACCAGTAAAGATAAACTCATCATCATACTATTGTAATCATTTCAAAGTGTGTAAACAACCTCAATTTATGATATTTTTAATTCCACACTTTTGTTTTGAGTAAAATATCTTTTAATTCTAATATCTTATTTGCTCAGGTAAAAATACAGGGAAAGGAAATGAAAAAGAGAAAAAAAAAAACCACACAAATCACTACTAATTTACATCTACTTTCAAATCCAAAACTTCAATTTATATTCTTTTATCATCTAAACATACAAAAACAATTATTAATTTACCAATACAACATTTATGTTATAAATTCAATTTTTCACTCTTACATAAAAGTACTTTTAGGAGTTAATCCAAAATCTATATTTGTATTGTTTGATTATCTTAACATAAAAATTAAATTATTAATTTACCAAACAAACATTTATATTATAAATTTGGGTTTCAACCATTATACAAAACTATTTTTGGGATTTTTTTAATTAAGTCACAATTTGTCCTATAATTATCTTATTTTATTTTATAAATTTTTTAGAACAATATTACTTAAATTTAATTGAATATACAATAGAGAAGAGGAAAAAATAGAGGAATTGTAGCTTCAATGAAAAAATCATGTAACTGAGAAAACAAGAATGAGGAGCAAGGTGGAACCCCAAAAAGGTAAGGCAAGAAGGATTTAAAAGAGAGAAAGAGAAGGGAAAAAAAAAGAAGAAACAACCTTAAACCCTAAACCCTAAAATAGTAAAGGGGTCCAAACATAGAGTTTATCAACCCCTCTCAAGTTAGGAATATATATATTCTCCATTCCCAGCTTGGAATAGAGGCTAGTGAAAAAGCATGGTGAAGATGCCAATAGCTTGAAGCGATGAAGATATAGGTAGTCAATTTCAATGTGCATCCTTGGTTCACGAAAAACTTGATTGTTGGAAATTTGAATAGTAGATTGGTTATCACTGTACAAAGGAGTTGGCTAAAGATAATTCACTTGAAGGTCTAGTAAAAGCTATGTATTCCTTTGCATTTCACAAGTAGCAACAGTGAGGGTGTGATACTTAGCTTCCGATGAGCTTCTAGAAATTGTTTGATGTTGCTTTGATTTGCAATAGATGATATATTCACCAAAATAAATTGAGAATCCAGTAATGGACTTTTTGTTTTGTGGGAAGGTGGCCCAATTAGAATCACTGTAAGCTTTGATTTGAATGATGTTATTGTTGTAAAGGAATATACTATCATCAAGAGAATTCTTCAAATATCTGGGGATAAGAGTGGCAGCCTTCTAATGTTCATTTCTAGGGGCATACACGAATTGGCTAAGGTGATTAACAAATAATGATATATCTAGACAAGTGTTAGTGAGATGTATTAGACGTGCTATAAGTCTTTTGTAGGAAGATGGTTCATCTTCACTGAATTTTATGCCAATGTTAGTAGAGAGGCGAGTTGTATGGACCATCAGAGTAGATATGGGAGTACATGCCCACATCCAAATTTCTTCAAGTAGTATACTTTCCCTAGCTTGGATGGATCCTAAAACTGTTACAAGCAACCTCAAGACCTAGAAAGTACGTGAAGTCTCCTAGATTCTTGATATGGAAATTTTGGTAAAGAAGAGCAGTAATTCTATTGATTTCCTTAAGATTGTTTCATTCAAAACGATGTCATCAACATATTTGAGGAGAGCAATAATAAAAGCATCATCATGTTTCAAAAACAAAGAATGGTTAACAAAGGAAAAATTATAATGATTTAAAATTAAAAATTGAGAGAGTTTGATGTACCATTGGAAACCTTCTTGTTTAAGACATAAAGTGATCTTTGAAGGTTTTAAACATAGTCTTTATTGTTGATATGAAAGCGAGGAGGAATCTTCATGTATACTTCCTCAAGAAGGTCACCATACAAGGTTGTTGACATCAAGTTGTTTGAGGACCCAATTATTGGTAGCAATAAGAGCTAAAATAAGACGTAAGGTGGTTAATTTTGTCATAGGGGAAAAAGTGTCCAGATAATCTAATCCCTCTAACTGAGCATGACCCTTAACTACAAGTCATGATTTGTAATTCTCTATAGAACCATTTGAGTGATGTTTGATTTTGTAAATCCATTTGCATCCAATAGCTTTCTTCCCGGGGAAGTTTGGTAACTATCCAAGTTTGTTTGGCTTCAAGAGCAACTAATTCGTCTTTTGTTGCTTGTTTCCTATGGGGATCCTTAACAACTTCCTTGTAATTGTGGGGTTCAACATTGGATAAAATAGAGATTATTGTATTTTTAAAAGCATTAAATAAAGATTTATAATTTTACAAAGACTAAATAGGTTATTTAGTACTTATAGTAATATTATGGAAGTTGATAGTCTGAAAATCTTCTAAGTATGTGAGAGGTCTCTTGATGTGGGTAGATTGTTTAGAAGGTGTAGTGAGAGTAGTATCATTGTTGACAATATCTATATCACCATCAGAATTATTATGAATAATATCATGATTGTGAGTTAGCATATTAACATCATCATAAGTTTGAGAATATTGTTATGGAATAGGGAAAGAAAGACAATTTGGAACTTTGGCATTGTTAATATTAGAATTGTTAGAATATATGGCCTTAAACAAGAGGGGGGTAAATTGTTTATAAAAGATTTTCGCAAACTTTGAAGGTAAAATGAACTTGAATGCAAAATCACAGAGAAAGAAATCAAGGAAACAATGAAACAAAACTATTTAAGTTGATTTCCAGAAAATCAACTGGTTGTTTTTACGATTCAACCGGTTGCTTTTATCAACAGTGATTAAAACAACTTAAAAGTAGAATGTAAAAGAGTTCAGGGCAGGAGAAAAGCACACAAGCAATTTATATTGGTTCACTCTTATCCCAAGAGCTACATCCAGTCCCTAGAAACCACTGGGTATCTACTATGCAATCAAAAACCAAATTACACACAACCACACCAAAGAAGTGACCTTGAACACCTCAAGCCACACATTTCCTTTGGCACACAACACCACCACTACAACAATTATTGCTTTAGGCTACAACATAAAACCGTGGTCTAAAGTAGTAAAACCGTGGCCTAAAGTTTAGGCAACGGTTTTTTACCCGTGGTCTAGGTGAGCGTGGCCGTTGGTAATAGGCCACGGTTTTTATAAAGACAACAATTTTAAAACCGTTGCCTAAAATCTTGATAACAGGCACAATTTTAAAAGCGTTGCTTAAAGTATTGACAAAAACAACAATACATTTCTTCAATTTTAGAAGAATTACTCATACAAAAATTCAAGATAGCAAAAATAAATATTAAAGGATAATATATTAAAATAGAAATGACTCAACAAGAAATTTTACATATTTAAATAGATGTGTTCCAATTAACTACATAATCAAAAAATTTGTCTTAAAGTATATATCATAACGATCACGTGTTCAAAGTTAAAACTACAAATTTCGTTAAAAAAACATAGTCTATTGTTTGTTTACAACATATTAATAAGTTCATTCTTCTTCAAGATTGTCTTCGTACTCTTCGTTGCCTTCAAGCTGCAAAAAATACATAAATATATACTAATTAAATATAATTCAAACAAAATAAATATAGCAACTACCAAAATATAATTGTATAAAATAATCAATAACATGTCTTAATCAAATCCATTAAACTTTGGCACACAACACCTTTGGCAAAATAATCAATAACATTTCCTTTGGCACACAACACCACCACTACAACAATTATTGCTTTAGGCTACAACATAAAACCGTGGTCTAAAGTAGTAAAACTGTGGCCTAAAGTTTAGGCAACGGTTTTTTACCCGTGGTCTAGGTGAGCGTGGCCGTTGGTAATAGGCCACGGTTTTTATAAAGACAACAATTTTAAAACCGTTGCCTAAAATCTTGATAACAGGCACAATTTTAAAAGCGTTGCTTAAAGTATTGACAAAAACAACAATACATTTCTTCAATTTTAGAAGAATTACTCATACAAAAATTCAAGATAGCAAAAATAAATATTAAAGGATAATATATTAAAATAGAAATGACTCAACAAGAAATTTTACATATTTAAATAGATGTGTTCCAATTAACTACATAATCAAAAAATTTGTCTTAAAGTATATATCATAACGATCACGTGTTCAAAGTTAAAACTACAAATTTCGTTAAAAAAACATAGTCTATTGTTTGTTTACAACATATTAATAAGTTCATTCTTCTTCAAGATTGTCTTCGTACTCTTCGTTGCCTTCAAGCTGCAAAAAATACATAAATATATACTAATTAAATATAATTCAAACAAAATAAATATAGCAACTACCAAAATATAATTGTATAAAATAATCAATAACATGTCTTAATCAAATCCATTAAACTTTGGCACACAACACCTTTGGCAAAATAATCAATAACATTTCCTTTGGCACACAACACCACCACTACAACAATTATTGCTTTAGGCTACAACATAAAACCGTGGTCTAAAGTAGTAAAACTGTGGCCTAAAGTTTAGGCAACGGTTTTTTACCCGTGGTCTAGGTGAGCGTGGCCGTTGGTAATAGGCCACGGTTTTTATAAAGACAACAATTTTAAAACCGTTGCCTAAAATCTTGATAACAGGCACAATTTTAAAAGCGTTGCTTAAAGTATTGACAAAAACAACAATACATTTCTTCAATTTTAGAAGAATTACTCATACAAAAATTCAAGATAGCAAAAATAAATATTAAAGGATAATATATTAAAATAGAAATGACTCAACAAGAAATTTTACATATTTAAATAGATGTGTTCCAATTAACTACATAATCAAAAAATTTGTCTTAAAGTATATATCATAACGATCACGTGTTCAAAGTTAAAACTACAAATTTCGTTAAAAAAACATAGTCTATTGTTTGTTTACAACATATTAATAAGTTCATTCTTCTTCAAGATTGTCTTCGTACTCTTCGTTGCCTTCAAGCTGCAAAAAATACATAAATATATACTAATTAAATATAATTCAAACAAAATAAATATAGCAACTACCAAAATATAATTGTATAAAATAATCAATAACATGTCTTAATCAAATCCATTAAACTTTGGCACACAACACCTTTGGCAAAATAATCAATAACATTTCCTTTGGCACACAACACCACCACTACAACAATTATTGCTTTAGGCTACAACATAAAACCGTGGTCTAAAGTAGTAAAACCGTGGCCTAAAGTTTAGGCAACGGTTTTTTACCCGTGGTCTAGGTGAGCGTGGCCGTTGGTAATAGGCCACGGTTTTTATAAAGACAACAATTTTAAAACCGTTGCCTAAAATCTTGATAACAGGCACAATTTTAAAAGCGTTGCTTAAAGTATTGACAAAAACAACAATACATTTCTTCAATTTTAGAAGAATTACTCATACAAAAATTCAAGATAGCAAAAATAAATATTAAAGGATAATATATTAAAATAGAAATGACTCAACAAGAAATTTTACATATTTAAATAGATGTGTTCCAATTAACTACATAATCAAAAAATTTGTCTTAAAGTATATATCATAACGATCACGTGTTCAAAGTTAAAACTACAAATTTCGTTAAAAAAACATAGTCTATTGTTTGTTTACAACATATTAATAAGTTCATTCTTCTTCAAGATTGTCTTCGTACTCTTCGTTGCCTTCAAGCTGCAAAAAATACATAAATATATACTAATTAAATATAATTCAAACAAAATAAATATAGCAACTACCAAAATATAATTGTATAAAATAATCAATAACATGTCTTAATCAAATCCATTAAACTTTGGCACACAACACCTTTGGCAAAATAATCAATAACATTTCCTTTGGCACACAACACCACCACTACAACAATTATTGCTTTAGGCTACAACATAAAACCGTGGTCTAAAGTAGTAAAACCGTGGCCTAAAGTTTAGGCAACGGTTTTTTACCCGTGGTCTAGGTGAGCGTGGCCGTTGGTAATAGGCCACGGTTTTTATAAAGACAACAATTTTAAAACCGTTGCCTAAAATCTTGATAACAGGCACAATTTTAAAAGCGTTGCTTAAAGTATTGACAAAAACAACAATACATTTCTTCAATTTTAGAAGAATTACTCATACAAAAATTCAAGATAGCAAAAATAAATATTAAAGGATAATATATTAAAATAGAAATGACTCAACAAGAAATTTTACATATTTAAATAGATGTGTTCCAATTAACTACATAATCAAAAAATTTGTCTTAAAGTATATATCATAACGATCACGTGTTCAAAGTTAAAACTACAAATTTCGTTAAAAAAACATAGTCTATTGTTTGTTTACAACATATTAATAAGTTCATTCTTCTTCAAGATTGTCTTCGTACTCTTCGTTGCCTTCAAGCTGCAAAAAATACATAAATATATACTAATTAAATATAATTCAAACAAAATAAATATAGCAACTACCAAAATATAATTGTATAAAATAATCAATAACATGTCTTAATCAAATCCATTAAACTTTGGCACACAACACCTTTGGCAAAATAATCAATAACATTTCCTTTGGCACACAACACCACCACTACAACAATTATTGCTTTAGGCTACAACATAAAACCGTGGTCTAAAGTAGTAAAACCGTGGCCTAAAGTTTAGGCAACGGTTTTTTACCCGTGGTCTAGGTGAGCGTGGCCGTTGGTAATAGGCCACGGTTTTTATAAAGACAACAATTTTAAAACCGTTGCCTAAAATCTTGATAACAGGCACAATTTTAAAAGCGTTGCTTAAAGTATTGACAAAAACAACAATACATTTCTTCAATTTTAGAAGAATTACTCATACAAAAATTCAAGATAGCAAAAATAAATATTAAAGGATAATATATTAAAATAGAAATGACTCAACAAGAAATTTTACATATTTAAATAGATGTGTTCCAATTAACTACATAATCAAAAAATTTGTCTTAAAGTATATATCATAACGATCACGTGTTCAAAGTTAAAACTACAAATTTCGTTAAAAAAACATAGTCTATTGTTTGTTTACAACATATTAATAAGTTCATTCTTCTTCAAGATTGTCTTCGTACTCTTCGTTGCCTTCAAGCTGCAAAAAATACATAAATATATACTAATTAAATATAATTCAAACAAAATAAATATAGCAACTACCAAAATATAATTGTATAAAATAATCAATAACATGTCTTAATCAAATCCATTAAACTTTGGCACACAACACCTTTGGCAAAATAATCAATAACATTTCCTTTGGCACACAACACCACCACTACAACAATTATTGCTTTAGGCTACAACATAAAACCGTGGTCTAAAGTAGTAAAACCGTGGCCTAAAGTTTAGGCAACGGTTTTTTACCCGTGGTCTAGGTGAGCGTGGCCGTTGGTAATAGGCCACGGTTTTTATAAAGACAACAATTTTAAAACCGTTGCCTAAAATCTTGATAACAGGCACAATTTTAAAAGCGTTGCTTAAAGTATTGACAAAAACAACAATACATTTCTTCAATTTTAGAAGAATTACTCATACAAAAATTCAAGATAGCAAAAATAAATATTAAAGGATAATATATTAAAATAGAAATGACTCAACAAGAAATTTTACATATTTAAATAGATGTGTTCCAATTAACTACATAATCAAAAAATTTGTCTTAAAGTATATATCATAACGATCACGTGTTCAAAGTTAAAACTACAAATTTCGTTAAAAAAACATAGTCTATTGTTTGTTTACAACATATTAATAAGTTCATTCTTCTTCAAGATTGTCTTCGTACTCTTCGTTGCCTTCAAGCTGCAAAAAATACATAAATATATACTAATTAAATATAATTCAAACAAAATAAATATAGCAACTACCAAAATATAATTGTATAAAATAATCAATAACATGTCTTAATCAAATCCATTAAACTTTGGCACACAACACCTTTGGCAAAATAATCAATAACATTTCCTTTGGCACACAACACCACCACTACAACAATTATTGCTTTAGGCTACAACATAAAACCGTGGTCTAAAGTAGTAAAACCGTGGCCTAAAGTTTAGGCAACGGTTTTTTACCCGTGGTCTAGGTGAGCGTGGCCGTTGGTAATAGGCCACGGTTTTTATAAAGACAACAATTTTAAAACCGTTGCCTAAAATCTTGATAACAGGCACAATTTTAAAAGCGTTGCTTAAAGTATTGACAAAAACAACAATACATTTCTTCAATTTTAGAAGAATTACTCATACAAAAATTCAAGATAGCAAAAATAAATATTAAAGGATAATATATTAAAATAGAAATGACTCAACAAGAAATTTTACATATTTAAATAGATGTGTTCCAATTAACTACATAATCAAAAAATTTGTCTTAAAGTATATATCATAACGATCACGTGTTCAAAGTTAAAACTACAAATTTCGTTAAAAAAACATAGTCTATTGTTTGTTTACAACATATTAATAAGTTCATTCTTCTTCAAGATTGTCTTCGTACTCTTCGTTGCCTTCAAGCTGCAAAAAATACATAAATATATACTAATTAAATATAATTCAAACAAAATAAATATAGCAACTACCAAAATATAATTGTATAAAATAATCAATAACATGTCTTAATCAAATCCATTAAACTTTGGCACACAACACCTTTGGCAAAATAATCAATAACATTTCCTTTGGCACACAACACCACCACTACAACAATTATTGCTTTAGGCTACAACATAAAACCGTGGTCTAAAGTAGTAAAACCGTGGCCTAAAGTTTAGGCAACGGTTTTTTACCCGTGGTCTAGGTGAGCGTGGCCGTTGGTAATAGGCCACGGTTTTTATAAAGACAACAATTTTAAAACCGTTGCCTAAAATCTTGATAACAGGCACAATTTTAAAAGCGTTGCTTAAAGTATTGACAAAAACAACAATACATTTCTTCAATTTTAGAAGAATTACTCATACAAAAATTCAAGATAGCAAAAATAAATATTAAAGGATAATATATTAAAATAGAAATGACTCAACAAGAAATTTTACATATTTAAATAGATGTGTTCCAATTAACTACATAATCAAAAAATTTGTCTTAAAGTATATATCATAACGATCACGTGTTCAAAGTTAAAACTACAAATTTCGTTAAAAAAACATAGTCTATTGTTTGTTTACAACATATTAATAAGTTCATTCTTCTTCAAGATTGTCTTCGTACTCTTCGTTGCCTTCAAGCTGCAAAAAATACATAAATATATACTAATTAAATATAATTCAAACAAAATAAATATAGCAACTACCAAAATATAATTGTATAAAATAATCAATAACATGTCTTAATCAAATCCATTAAACTTTGGCACACAACACCTTTGGCAAAATAATCAATAACATTTCCTTTGGCACACAACACCACCACTACAACAATTATTGCTTTAGGCTACAACATAAAACCGTGGTCTAAAGTAGTAAAACCGTGGCCTAAAGTTTAGGCAACGGTTTTTTACCCGTGGTCTAGGTGAGCGTGGCCGTTGGTAATAGGCCACGGTTTTTATAAAGACAACAATTTTAAAACCGTTGCCTAAAATCTTGATAACAGGCACAATTTTAAAAGCGTTGCTTAAAGTATTGACAAAAACAACAATACATTTCTTCAATTTTAGAAGAATTACTCATACAAAAATTCAAGATAGCAAAAATAAATATTAAAGGATAATATATTAAAATAGAAATGACTCAACAAGAAATTTTACATATTTAAATAGATGTGTTCCAATTAACTACATAATCAAAAAATTTGTCTTAAAGTATATATCATAACGATCACGTGTTCAAAGTTAAAACTACAAATTTCGTTAAAAAAACATAGTCTATTGTTTGTTTACAACATATTAATAAGTTCATTCTTCTTCAAGATTGTCTTCGTACTCTTCGTTGCCTTCAAGCTGCAAAAAATACATAAATATATACTAATTAAATATAATTCAAACAAAATAAATATAGCAACTACCAAAATATAATTGTATAAAATAATCAATAACATGTCTTAATCAAATCCATTAAACTTTGGCACACAACACCTTTGGCAAAATAATCAATAACATTTCCTTTGGCACACAACACCACCACTACAACAATTATTGCTTTAGGCTACAACATAAAACCGTGGTCTAAAGTAGTAAAACCGTGGCCTAAAGTTTAGGCAACGGTTTTTTACCCGTGGTCTAGGTGAGCGTGGCCGTTGGTAATAGGCCACGGTTTTTATAAAGACAACAATTTTAAAACCGTTGCCTAAAATCTTGATAACAGGCACAATTTTAAAAGCGTTGCTTAAAGTATTGACAAAAACAACAATACATTTCTTCAATTTTAGAAGAATTACTCATACAAAAATTCAAGATAGCAAAAATAAATATTAAAGGATAATATATTAAAATAGAAATGACTCAACAAGAAATTTTACATATTTAAATAGATGTGTTCCAATTAACTACATAATCAAAAAATTTGTCTTAAAGTATATATCATAACGATCACGTGTTCAAAGTTAAAACTACAAATTTCGTTAAAAAAACATAGTCTATTGTTTGTTTACAACATATTAATAAGTTCATTCTTCTTCAAGATTGTCTTCGTACTCTTCGTTGCCTTCAAGCTGCAAAAAATACATAAATATATACTAATTAAATATAATTCAAACAAAATAAATATAGCAACTACCAAAATATAATTGTATAAAATAATCAATAACATGTCTTAATCAAATCCATTAAACTTTGGCACACAACACCTTTGGCAAAATAATCAATAACATTTCCTTTGGCACACAACACCACCACTACAACAATTATTGCTTTAGGCTACAACATAAAACCGTGGTCTAAAGTAGTAAAACCGTGGCCTAAAGTTTAGGCAACGGTTTTTTACCCGTGGTCTAGGTGAGCGTGGCCGTTGGTAATAGGCCACGGTTTTTATAAAGACAACAATTTTAAAACCGTTGCCTAAAATCTTGATAACAGGCACAATTTTAAAAGCGTTGCTTAAAGTATTGACAAAAACAACAATACATTTCTTCAATTTTAGAAGAATTACTCATACAAAAATTCAAGATAGCAAAAATAAATATTAAAGGATAATATATTAAAATAGAAATGACTCAACAAGAAATTTTACATATTTAAATAGATGTGTTCCAATTAACTACATAATCAAAAAATTTGTCTTAAAGTATATATCATAACGATCACGTGTTCAAAGTTAAAACTACAAATTTCGTTAAAAAAACATAGTCTATTGTTTGTTTACAACATATTAATAAGTTCATTCTTCTTCAAGATTGTCTTCGTACTCTTCGTTGCCTTCAAGCTGCAAAAAATACATAAATATATACTAATTAAATATAATTCAAACAAAATAAATATAGCAACTACCAAAATATAATTGTATAAAATAATCAATAACATGTCTTAATCAAATCCATTAAACTTTGGCACACAACACCTTTGGCAAAATAATCAATAACATTTCCTTTGGCACACAACACCACCACTACAACAATTATTGCTTTAGGCTACAACATAAAACCGTGGTCTAAAGTAGTAAAACCGTGGCCTAAAGTTTAGGCAACGGTTTTTTACCCGTGGTCTAGGTGAGCGTGGCCGTTGGTAATAGGCCACGGTTTTTATAAAGACAACAATTTTAAAACCGTTGCCTAAAATCTTGATAACAGGCACAATTTTAAAAGCGTTGCTTAAAGTATTGACAAAAACAACAATACATTTCTTCAATTTTAGAAGAATTACTCATACAAAAATTCAAGATAGCAAAAATAAATATTAAAGGATAATATATTAAAATAGAAATGACTCAACAAGAAATTTTACATATTTAAATAGATGTGTTCCAATTAACTACATAATCAAAAAATTTGTCTTAAAGTATATATCATAACGATCACGTGTTCAAAGTTAAAACTACAAATTTCGTTAAAAAAACATAGTCTATTGTTTGTTTACAACATATTAATAAGTTCATTCTTCTTCAAGATTGTCTTCGTACTCTTCGTTGCCTTCAAGCTGCAAAAAATACATAAATATATACTAATTAAATATAATTCAAACAAAATAAATATAGCAACTACCAAAATATAATTGTATAAAATAATCAATAACATGTCTTAATCAAATCCATTAAACTTTGGCACACAACACCTTTGGCAAAATAATCAATAACATTTCCTTTGGCACACAACACCACCACTACAACAATTATTGCTTTAGGCTACAACATAAAACCGTGGTCTAAAGTAGTAAAACCGTGGCCTAAAGTTTAGGCAACGGTTTTTTACCCGTGGTCTAGGTGAGCGTGGCCGTTGGTAATAGGCCACGGTTTTTATAAAGACAACAATTTTAAAACCGTTGCCTAAAATCTTGATAACAGGCACAATTTTAAAAGCGTTGCTTAAAGTATTGACAAAAACAACAATACATTTCTTCAATTTTAGAAGAATTACTCATACAAAAATTCAAGATAGCAAAAATAAATATTAAAGGATAATATATTAAAATAGAAATGACTCAACAAGAAATTTTACATATTTAAATAGATGTGTTCCAATTAACTACATAATCAAAAAATTTGTCTTAAAGTATATATCATAACGATCACGTGTTCAAAGTTAAAACTACAAATTTCGTTAAAAAAACATAGTCTATTGTTTGTTTACAACATATTAATAAGTTCATTCTTCTTCAAGATTGTCTTCGTACTCTTCGTTGCCTTCAAGCTGCAAAAAATACATAAATATATACTAATTAAATATAATTCAAACAAAATAAATATAGCAACTACCAAAATATAATTGTATAAAATAATCAATAACATGTCTTAATCAAATCCATTAAACTTTGGCACACAACACCTTTGGCAAAATAATCAATAACATTTCCTTTGGCACACAACACCACCACTACAACAATTATTGCTTTAGGCTACAACATAAAACCGTGGTCTAAAGTAGTAAAACCGTGGCCTAAAGTTTAGGCAACGGTTTTTTACCCGTGGTCTAGGTGAGCGTGGCCGTTGGTAATAGGCCACGGTTTTTATAAAGACAACAATTTTAAAACCGTTGCCTAAAATCTTGATAACAGGCACAATTTTAAAAGCGTTGCTTAAAGTATTGACAAAAACAACAATACATTTCTTCAATTTTAGAAGAATTACTCATACAAAAATTCAAGATAGCAAAAATAAATATTAAAGGATAATATATTAAAATAGAAATGACTCAACAAGAAATTTTACATATTTAAATAGATGTGTTCCAATTAACTACATAATCAAAAAATTTGTCTTAAAGTATATATCATAACGATCACGTGTTCAAAGTTAAAACTACAAATTTCGTTAAAAAAACATAGTCTATTGTTTGTTTACAACATATTAATAAGTTCATTCTTCTTCAAGATTGTCTTCGTACTCTTCGTTGCCTTCAAGCTGCAAAAAATACATAAATATATACTAATTAAATATAATTCAAACAAAATAAATATAGCAACTACCAAAATATAATTGTATAAAATAATCAATAACATGTCTTAATCAAATCCATTAAACTTTGGCACACAACACCTTTGGCAAAATAATCAATAACATTTCCTTTGGCACACAACACCACCACTACAACAATTATTGCTTTAGGCTACAACATAAAACCGTGGTCTAAAGTAGTAAAACCGTGGCCTAAAGTTTAGGCAACGGTTTTTTACCCGTGGTCTAGGTGAGCGTGGCCGTTGGTAATAGGCCACGGTTTTTATAAAGACAACAATTTTAAAACCGTTGCCTAAAATCTTGATAACAGGCACAATTTTAAAAGCGTTGCTTAAAGTATTGACAAAAACAACAATACATTTCTTCAATTTTAGAAGAATTACTCATACAAAAATTCAAGATAGCAAAAATAAATATTAAAGGATAATATATTAAAATAGAAATGACTCAACAAGAAATTTTACATATTTAAATAGATGTGTTCCAATTAACTACATAATCAAAAAATTTGTCTTAAAGTATATATCATAACGATCACGTGTTCAAAGTTAAAACTACAAATTTCGTTAAAAAAACATAGTCTATTGTTTGTTTACAACATATTAATAAGTTCATTCTTCTTCAAGATTGTCTTCGTACTCTTCGTTGCCTTCAAGCTGCAAAAAATACATAAATATATACTAATTAAATATAATTCAAACAAAATAAATATAGCAACTACCAAAATATAATTGTATAAAATAATCAATAACATGTCTTAATCAAATCCATTAAACTTTGGCACACAACACCTTTGGCAAAATAATCAATAACATTTCCTTTGGCACACAACACCACCACTACAACAATTATTGCTTTAGGCTACAACATAAAACCGTGGTCTAAAGTAGTAAAACCGTGGCCTAAAGTTTAGGCAACGGTTTTTTACCCGTGGTCTAGGTGAGCGTGGCCGTTGGTAATAGGCCACGGTTTTTATAAAGACAACAATTTTAAAACCGTTGCCTAAAATCTTGATAACAGGCACAATTTTAAAAGCGTTGCTTAAAGTATTGACAAAAACAACAATACATTTCTTCAATTTTAGAAGAATTACTCATACAAAAATTCAAGATAGCAAAAATAAATATTAAAGGATAATATATTAAAATAGAAATGACTCAACAAGAAATTTTACATATTTAAATAGATGTGTTCCAATTAACTACATAATCAAAAAATTTGTCTTAAAGTATATATCATAACGATCACGTGTTCAAAGTTAAAACTACAAATTTCGTTAAAAAAACATAGTCTATTGTTTGTTTACAACATATTAATAAGTTCATTCTTCTTCAAGATTGTCTTCGTACTCTTCGTTGCCTTCAAGCTGCAAAAAATACATAAATATATACTAATTAAATATAATTCAAACAAAATAAATATAGCAACTACCAAAATATAATTGTATAAAATAATCAATAACATGTCTTAATCAAATCCATTAAACTTTGGCACACAACACCTTTGGCAAAATAATCAATAACATTTCCTTTGGCACACAACACCACCACTACAACAATTATTGCTTTAGGCTACAACATAAAACCGTGGTCTAAAGTAGTAAAACCGTGGCCTAAAGTTTAGGCAACGGTTTTTTACCCGTGGTCTAGGTGAGCGTGGCCGTTGGTAATAGGCCACGGTTTTTATAAAGACAACAATTTTAAAACCGTTGCCTAAAATCTTGATAACAGGCACAATTTTAAAAGCGTTGCTTAAAGTATTGACAAAAACAACAATACATTTCTTCAATTTTAGAAGAATTACTCATACAAAAATTCAAGATAGCAAAAATAAATATTAAAGGATAATATATTAAAATAGAAATGACTCAACAAGAAATTTTACATATTTAAATAGATGTGTTCCAATTAACTACATAATCAAAAAATTTGTCTTAAAGTATATATCATAACGATCACGTGTTCAAAGTTAAAACTACAAATTTCGTTAAAAAAACATAGTCTATTGTTTGTTTACAACATATTAATAAGTTCATTCTTCTTCAAGATTGTCTTCGTACTCTTCGTTGCCTTCAAGCTGCAAAAAATACATAAATATATACTAATTAAATATAATTCAAACAAAATAAATATAGCAACTACCAAAATATAATTGTATAAAATAATCAATAACATGTCTTAATCAAATCCATTAAACTTTGGCACACAACACCTTTGGCAAAATAATCAATAACATTTCCTTTGGCACACAACACCACCACTACAACAATTATTGCTTTAGGCTACAACATAAAACCGTGGTCTAAAGTAGTAAAACCGTGGCCTAAAGTTTAGGCAACGGTTTTTTACCCGTGGTCTAGGTGAGCGTGGCCGTTGGTAATAGGCCACGGTTTTTATAAAGACAACAATTTTAAAACCGTTGCCTAAAATCTTGATAACAGGCACAATTTTAAAAGCGTTGCTTAAAGTATTGACAAAAACAACAATACATTTCTTCAATTTTAGAAGAATTACTCATACAAAAATTCAAGATAGCAAAAATAAATATTAAAGGATAATATATTAAAATAGAAATGACTCAACAAGAAATTTTACATATTTAAATAGATGTGTTCCAATTAACTACATAATCAAAAAATTTGTCTTAAAGTATATATCATAACGATCACGTGTTCAAAGTTAAAACTACAAATTTCGTTAAAAAAACATAGTCTATTGTTTGTTTACAACATATTAATAAGTTCATTCTTCTTCAAGATTGTCTTCGTACTCTTCGTTGCCTTCAAGCTGCAAAAAATACATAAATATATACTAATTAAATATAATTCAAACAAAATAAATATAGCAACTACCAAAATATAATTGTATAAAATAATCAATAACATGTCTTAATCAAATCCATTAAACTTTGGCACACAACACCTTTGGCAAAATAATCAATAACATTTCCTTTGGCACACAACACCACCACTACAACAATTATTGCTTTAGGCTACAACATAAAACCGTGGTCTAAAGTAGTAAAACCGTGGCCTAAAGTTTAGGCAACGGTTTTTTACCCGTGGTCTAGGTGAGCGTGGCCGTTGGTAATAGGCCACGGTTTTTATAAAGACAACAATTTTAAAACCGTTGCCTAAAATCTTGATAACAGGCACAATTTTAAAAGCGTTGCTTAAAGTATTGACAAAAACAACAATACATTTCTTCAATTTTAGAAGAATTACTCATACAAAAATTCAAGATAGCAAAAATAAATATTAAAGGATAATATAGTAAAATAGAAATGACTCAACAAGAAATTTTACATATTTAAATAGATGTGTTCCAATTAACTACATAATCAAAAAATTTGTCTTAAAGTATATATCATAACGATCACGTGTTCAAAGTTAAAACTACAAATTTCGTTAAAAAAACATAGTCTATTGTTTGTTTACAACATATTAATAAGTTCATTCTTCTTCAAGATTGTCTTCGTACTCTTCGTTGCCTTCAAGCTGCAAAAAATACATAAATATATACTAATTAAATATAATTCAAACAAAATAAATATAGCAACTACCAAAATATAATTGTATAAAATAATCAATAACATGTCTTAATCAAATCCATTAAACTTTGGCACACAACACCTTTGGCAAAATAATCAATAACATTTCCTTTGGCACACAACACCACCACTACAACAATTATTGCTTTAGGCTACAACATAAAACCGTGGTCTAAAGTAGTAAAACCGTGGCCTAAAGTTTAGGCAACGGTTTTTTACCCGTGGTCTAGGTGAGCGTGGCCGTTGGTAATAGGCCACGGTTTTTATAAAGACAACAATTTTAAAACCGTTGCCTAAAATCTTGATAACAGGCACAATTTTAAAAGCGTTGCTTAAAGTATTGACAAAAACAACAATACATTTCTTCAATTTTAGAAGAATTACTCATACAAAAATTCAAGATAGCAAAAATAAATATTAAAGGATAATATAGTAAAATAGAAATGACTCAACAAGAAATTTTACATATTTAAATAGATGTGTTCCAATTAACTACATAATCAAAAAATTTGTCTTAAAGTATATATCATAACGATCACGTGTTCAAAGTTAAAACTACAAATTTCGTTAAAAAAACATAGTCTATTGTTTGTTTACAACATATTAATAAGTTCATTCTTCTTCAAGATTGTCTTCGTACTCTTCGTTGCCTTCAAGCTGCAAAAAATACATAAATATATACTAATTAAATATAATTCAAACAAAATAAATATAGCAACTACCAAAATATAATTGTATAAAATAATCAATAACATGTCTTAATCAAATCCATTAAACTTTGGCACACAACACCTTTGGCAAAATAATCAATAACATTTCCTTTGGCACACAACACCACCACTACAACAATTATTGCTTTAGGCTACAACATAAAACCGTGGTCTAAAGTAGTAAAACCGT
The DNA here is from genome assembly GCA_013389735.1 of Phaseolus lunatus. NCBI lineage: Eukaryota > Viridiplantae > Streptophyta > Magnoliopsida > Fabales > Fabaceae > Phaseolus > Phaseolus lunatus. Next base: position 14,399,885 of record CM023864.1, read on the forward strand.
GGCCTAAAGTTTAGGCAACGGTTTTTTACCCGTGGTCTAGGTGAGCGTGGCCGTTGGTAATAGGCCACGGTTTTTATAAAGACAACAATTTTAAAACCGTTGCCTAAAATCTTGATAACAGGCACAATTTTAAAAGCGTTGCTTAAAGTATTGACAAAAACAACAATACATTTCTTCAATTTTAGAAGAATTACTCATACAAAAATTCAAGATAGCAAAAATAAATATTAAAGGATAATATATTAAAATAGAAATGACTCAACAAGAAATTTTACATATTTAAATAGATGTGTTCCAATTAACTACATAATCAAAAAATTTGTCTTAAAGTATATATCATAACGATCACGTGTTCAAAGTTAAAACTACAAATTTCGTTAAAAAAACATAGTCTATTGTTTGTTTACAACATATTAATAAGTTCATTCTTCTTCAAGATTGTCTTCGTACTCTTCGTTGCCTTCAAGCTGCAAAAAATACATAAATATATACTAATTAAATATAATTCAAACAAAATAAATATAGCAACTACCAAAATATAATTGTATAAAATAATCAATAACATGTCTTAATCAAATCCATTAAACTTTGGCACACAACACCTTTGGCAAAATAATCAATAACATTTCCTTTGGCACACAACACCACCACTACAACAATTATTGCTTTAGGCTACAACATAAAACCGTGGTCTAAAGTAGTAAAACCGTGGCCTAAAGTTTAGGCAACGGTTTTTTACCCGTGGTCTAGGTGAGCGTGGCCGTTGGTAATAGGCCACGGTTTTTATAAAGACAACAATTTTAAAACCGTTGCCTAAAATCTTGATAACAGGCACAATTTTAAAAGCGTTGCTTAAAGTATTGACAAAAACAACAATACATTTCTTCAATTTTAGAAGAATTACTCATACAAAAATTCAAGATAGCAAAAATAAATATTAAAGGATAATATATTAAAATAGAAATGACTCAACAAGAAATTTTACATATTTAAATAGATGTGTTCCAATTAACTACATAATCAAAAAATTTGTCTTAAAGTATATATCATAACGATCACGTGTTCAAAGTTAAAACTACAAATTTCGTTAAAAAAACATAGTCTATTGTTTGTTTACAACATATTAATAAGTTCATTCTTCTTCAAGATTGTCTTCGTACTCTTCGTTGCCTTCAAGCTGCAAAAAATACATAAATATATACTAATTAAATATAATTCAAACAAAATAAATATAACAACTACCAAAATATAATTGTATAAAATAATCAATAACATGTCTTAATCAAATCCATTAAACTTTGATGTAACACTAGACAATTGTATGTATGTGTTTACAACACAAAATCAAGAGTACCACATATTCCAATCCATATCACTAAACTTATTAACATGATTGAAATTCCAATATTATGTATGTGTTTATATCTCCATGATCCAAGCAAAAAAATAAACAAAACTTAAGGATAAAACACTAACTTCTAAATGTATCCTCCAACATTACAAATGAAAGCAATTTCATGTGTAGCTAGAAAACATTTCTCAAAGTCCAGTAAACAATTTTCAATTATATATATCTGCTCATAATGAGGATCATGGGTGGATGCAGATGAATGTAGCCCCACTCCACTACTTTCTTTAGTTAAAACACGTGTCATCATATTATTTATGTCATCCTCTTCTAAATCTGGATTTTGCTGCTTTATCACAAATTTTACCATTTCCTCTAGAACTTCAATTTTCTTCGCCATGTCACTCACTTCATTTGCATGTTCATTTCTTATAGCAGCAATTTCTTCCTTTTTTTTCAATATTGGTGGTGTCATAGTCTTTCCATAACACCGTACTCTCCCAGGTTTCTCTTTCCCAAATATTGATTGAAATGCTTTTTCCGTAGATTCACTTGAGATTTCAATAGAACCTTGAAGCTTAGTCTAACAAAAGAAAATGAATTTTAATTATTAAAAATAATATATTTATATGTACTTCATAAATAGAAAGTAAACTTACAATGATATTATTTGTTTCTTCATCAATTTCTTTTCCTCTTCGACCTTCTCGACGTTGACGAGTTGTAATAAACATTTCAGCTTGGGTAACTTTTTCTCCTACCTTTTTCTTGGCACGCTACAAGAATTACATATTAAAAAACAATAACAAAAAGTGATAGGATGTTTTTGTATTGGATTTAAAATATTCAAACATAATTAGAAATATCTTACTAATTCAGCATGAATTCTAGCAAAATTGGTTGGTCCCATGCGATGAATGTACTTTTGTTGTGCCCTATTTGCAACATTTTGCTCACTAATTCTCTACATTATGATAAGATAAAAATAAGAATGAATTTAGATAATAATGCAATTTTAAAGTAATAAGACATTAAATTATGTAACCTTCATAGTGCCAGTGTTCCAATATTTCAACAATTGTTTGAAATGATCTTCAGAAATGAATAATGGACGATGCTTGAGGCGATCCTTCAATGTGGAGTACTTTAAAAAGTGTCTTTTCTTGATAAAACTCTTGTAGCGTCTCCATGCATCATTTATGCGAGAAAATATCGCTTTCTCTCCTTTATCACTAATGATGAACTTTTCCTATAAAAAAGAGCATTAGAATGATTGTATTTTCATAAATATTTGATCATTAAATGAATATAAATTTAATTTTCATACCATAACATATGTCCATATACGAGCCTTGTTATCTTTATCATTCAGCAAAGCTTTGAAATTTGTGTAAATCAATGGACAAAAGGTAAATTCCTAGCTATCGTGCCAAGGAAATAACTTAAGTCAGTTACAATCTTGTCAGTGGGACCAATTGGTTCTCCATCAATATCTAAGATAACTTCTGCACGCTCTTGAGTAGATCTTCCATGTATTGCTAAACATTGAGTTGGTCCTCGTGTTTTTTTCTTACTTGTTCCTATTTTAACATTCAACTTATTAAATAAAATATTAAAAAGAAGACATAAATATGAAAACAAAATGTCAATTTGTAATGATAAAAAATTTACCTTCTATCATAGTCACTTCAACATCTTCATCTTGGTAAACATTTTCTTCTCCAACATATTGTTCTTCATCCTCACTTCCATTTTGAACATTTTCTTCTTCATCTTCATTGTTTCCATTTTCTTTAAGAAATTGATCTATTGACATTGATGGACAGAATTTTGTTTGTCTCTGACTAGGACCATCTTGTTGTTTTGTCATTGATTCAACATCTTCAATCACTACCCGTTCCTTAAATTTTGAGTTGTCATCCATCATTCTAATCTTTTTTCTAAGTTGACCTTTTACCTTTGAACTATCAACTTCAGCTTGTACTGATTTCATAGGAAATAGTCTTTTCTTAGAATTCTCTTCTTGTGAGACTGCCTTTTGCTTCTTGAGTTGTTCATTGGCACTAGAATTACTAAGTTGAGTCAATGCTTTTTCAAGTGCTTGTAGCCTTTTCTTTGACTTATCATTTGCAATTGGTGCCTTTTCCATGAATTTCCTATTTGATTCTTGGAGTTGTCTATGTCCGATGCTCTTAGATAATAATTCTTCCAATCGGAGTTTGTTTTGACTATGAATTTTATGTTGAACAGTACTTGCAGTTGCAACATTTTGTTTTCTTGAATTAAGCCTCCTATCCAAATTTGTCATGTCACTTACCTTGAGATTAGGCAAGTTCACTTGTCTTTGGACAGCAATAGTAGGTGCAATGGTACATTCTTTGCTTGTCATTTTTTCACGTTTGATTTGCATTTTCCTTAGCAATTCTTTGCTTGATTTTACTTGAGGAAGTTCCAAATTTGCAGCATCCATTTGAATCTTGTCTTGAGCTTTCATCTGTCGTTTTAAGTTTGTTTCCATATTCATTATCTGAAAAAAATAATTTGATATACCACCATGGAAGTTAAGCAAAAAACATAATTAGTCATCTTATTAACATGTTATATGAAGGACAATCAAACATCAAGGGTATAACATTGATATTATTGACTAAGTTTCATTCCTCTTTGGTTGGCTAGGTAGACAACTACAGAGGTAGAAATTCATATCATATGTACATTAGTAGATAATAGTATGTATGAAACATGAAAACAGAAATTTTGCATTTCAAACCTGTGCTAACTAAAAGGCAAACACTTTGTCTTCAGTATGGTCAATCTCCTCTGGTTTCAAACTTTTATCCAACCGCTGGTTTATCTACCCATGCATATTTACAATTGAATATGTAAGAGAAGGTACATATAGAATATAACAGGAAATTTAAATATGTAAGAAAAGGTGGTATTTACAAAGTAAAGTTTAGTTTTTGAATGCAAATTTTAAAGTGTTGAACAGTCCTCCTATCAGCATTAATAGTCCTCCTCTTAGTCCATGTAGTCAAACAAAGTGTCATCAAAATCAAGATCATCAGAATAATTTTTCTCCAAATGCCTAGAAGGTTTCTCACCTATAGTGACAGGCATATCTTCCCTAACCCAATTGAGTTCATCAACATTATCAGAAGCATTTAGTTGTGATTGGTCACCGATATTAAATAAGTCTCTTGGAACTGTCTTTAAAACATAGTGTCTATTTATGTCAAAAGGATCTTGAACATAAAAACATTGGTGGACTTGAGAAGCCAGCACAAAGGGGTCATTTTGGTAACATTTTTTGTTAAAGTAGACACATGTAAGTCCATATTTGTCTTCACCACCCTCAAACCAATCACACCTAAACATCACAAATTTGAAATGACCATAATAATCTAACTCAATTATGTCTTTGACTGCCCCATAATAAGTGACAGGTTCTATCCTAGGATTTTCATCCTTAGAACTTGCATAACTTGGAGTCAATGAAACCAAAGTTACACCAGAATTTTGAGTTTTGTGTGTTGCATCTCTCTTTGTAGTATGGAATCTATAACCATTGATGAGGTAACCTGAAAATCTCTTTGCAACATTATTAGGACCACAAGAGAAATGTCTAAGTTGAAGTGGTACGTCGTCTTTCATGGCTCTATCTTTGAACCATTCACTAGAATCTTGACTTTGGTTCTTGGCCTTAATCCACTTTCTTCTTTTAGCCTTCCTATTACAAATGTCATCATACTCTCTATAAATAAAAACACACTTTGTTAGTGATTTGAATTATAATTTATAAATGAGAAAATGAAAAAAAAAAACTATTATCATACCTGATGTATATGTCTAATTCGTCACAATTGAATAAGAGGAGGTATCGATGTGCTTGATCTTTAGATTTAAAATCCAAAGAAAATGGTTTACCTTTTTTCCCCCCCAAAGGACGACCACTACTTAAAAAGTAATCACACAAATCTACATCACATAAATCATTATCCTCATAATTTCTCCCTTTTCTATTCAGCCTTGTATCTACGCCTTTATGCAAATATCTTAAACAAAGTGTTAAAGCTTCTTCTGCTAAATACCCTTCAGTAATAGAACCTTCTGGATAAGCTTTATTTCGAACATAACTTTTAAGTCTGCACAAATATCTCTCAATTGGATACATCCATCTAAATTGCACTGGCCCACCTAACCTTACTTCATTTGCTAGATGGATAGGCAAGTGAACCATTATGTCAAAAAAACTAGGAGGAAATATCGTCTCCATCTGACAAAGTACTTCTGCAATATTAGCTTCTAAGAAATCCAAATCATGCACCTGGATCACTTTTTGACACAAAGAGCGAAAAAAGGACCCCAAACAAATTAAAGGGTTAGCCACTACATCAGGCATTATGCTTCTTATAGGAACTTGTAATAAGTAATGTAGCATGAAATGTGCATCATGACTCTTGTAACCACTAATTTTCTTTTCACTAACATTCACACACTTTGAAATATTTGATGCAATTCCATCCGGTAATTTGGCAGCCTTTAAAACACCACAAAAAATTGACTTTTCATGTGCATTCATTGAAAAACAAGACCTTGCAAATTGTACACGACCTCCATCAATCTCCTTAGGATGAAGATTCTTTCTAATTCCCATATCCTGTAAATCATAGTGTGCATTAACATGATCCTTCGTCTTTCCTTGAATGTCCAAAAGAGTTCCAATAATATTATCACATATGTTTTTCTCAATGTGCATTACATCAAGATTGTGGCGTAATTTATGGATTGAATCCATCACTTGTTAGACCAAGTCTTACATTTCGTGTCTCAGAAGAAAAAATAGGATGGAGTCTATCAAAGTCTTTCCAAGCTCTCATTCCAATATAACATGCAATCATTGGACATGCATGAATCTTCTTATAATCAAGGCCTAAATCTTTAATCATGGCCTTTGTTTTATTAAAAGATTCAGGAATGTTTAAATTCGGCATGGCTTCTTTCAATAATCAAAAAATGAGGCATTGCTCCACCCATGAAGACATTTCAAAAGATACAATCGAATTATGAAAGAAAGAGTAGAGAAACTTTGGCATCCAGGGTATAACTCTTGTTTTGCCTCATTAATCAAATTGTAGAATTTTTTTGCTTCCTCGTTAGGACCATCGTTTCCACCATTTTCTTCTATCACATTTCTAAATGTATCATGCAATAAGCCATCAATATCATCTTCCATGTCATCATCATTTTTATCATTATTTACAATAGGCAACGATGATATTTCCTCCCCATGGTTTACCCAAATGTTATATCCTTTTAAAAAGCCTATAGCTATTAAATGATCATAGACCACATCTCTTGTTGCCCAACAATGATTTCTACACTTAGAACAAGGGCATAAAATCTCATTTCCTTGAGGTCTTCCACTAGTGTATGCAAAATCTAAAAATAACTCAACACCATTGATATACTCTTTACTAAATCTTGGAAATTTAGTCCACTTTTTGTCCACCATCTTTAATCTAATACATAAAAAATCATTATATATTATAAGAGTCTAAAAAATAATTAATAAGTTTGAAAAATAATAAAAATAAAAGAAAATAAATACTTGTTCTCTTCCGGTTTAATATGAATTAATTACAAGTTACAAAACTTGACTTGGAGGTTGCAAGTTCTTGGAGGAATAGCTAGTATGTGTGTTGGTGAGAGAAGATGGGTAACAAATAAATGAATCTCAAAGCATAATTAACTTTTATAAAAGAAAGATAAGGAAACACGTTAAACCTAAAGTCTGACCCAAATGAATTGCTACTTATGGTTAAAATTTATTTTCCTTAAAAATTAAATCTAAAGTTTGCATAATTAAAAATACAAGATAATAATATGAATATTATAATTAATGAACAATGTAACCTTTTATTTTTTGGATAAGCAAGAAACGTTTGACCCAATCTCCACGGTGGATCTTTTTGGACTTGGCAGGGGGTGCGTCCTGTAAACATCCCAAACCATTAAAAACTCAATATGCATACACATGAATGCATTTTTTTTTAATAAAATCAACTTCAAATATATAATTATAATTGTTGTTCAATTTCCTACATTGAAGAACCCACAAATAGTACTTTAAAAAATTAGAAAATGAAAGTCAATTTGTCACCAATATTTTAACCAGCATACTCCACATGCAATTCTACAAATAAATTCAAAGCTAACAAAATAAATATAACTAAGCCACAACCACAGGATTATAATCTGAATTATCTCAGAATCTATTAAAATGGTAATATGCTGAATTATAATCACTTTGCTTCACATTGATTATGTTACACAACATTGATTATGTTATACAGTACACTTCATGTAAAGAGAAAGAAAAAGATATATGTAGAAACACATTCTTTATATATGTAATACTATAGATCTCTACAAGTATTAAGCCATAAATTCACAACAAAAATTTTTAATCTCCCATCAAAATTTAATTTTGTTCAATCCACTTCACATATGCCCCAGCTCAATAAGTTTAACAATTAAGTAGTTTTTATTTATAGATATAATAGTTGAACATAAACACACCCCATGCTTACATATTTAAAATTAATTTTAACTATATAAAAAAAATTAAAAAAATTAAAAGCCTTCAAATTTCATTCTATCTTTTAAAGCATGTCCTCATTTCAATTAAGCCAATAGAAACAGAAACTGAACCTTAACAGTCTAATTTCAAACCTCAAAGAAATATCTATATTTGAAAAATGGAAAAAATCACAAATAATAAAATATATATTCTTTCAATCCACTTGACATATGTCCAGCTCAATAATTTCAGCAATTAACAACTTTTTATTTACATATATAATAATTGAACATTAACACACACCCCCTTGCTTACATATGTAAAATTAATTTTAACTATATAGCAAAAACAAATAAAAACTTAAGAGCCTTCAAATTCCATTCTATCTTTCCACGCATGCCCTCATTTCAATTAAGCCAATGGAAACAGGAACTGTACCTGCACTCTAATTTCAAACCTCAAACAAATATCTGCATTTGAAAAATGGAAAAATCATAAAAAGTAATAGTTTGAACCTGAATGGATTTGGAATTGAAGTTTCACCTCCCAACTTGCATTTTCTTGTGTAGAAGTTGCACCTACAAAAAATCAAGAGTTCAAAAGGGTTCCACAAATTGAGAGAAGAAAGATAGAAAGACCTTGGCTGTTGAGAATATACCTATTTCTCACCTTGTTACCAACTATAGCTGTATATGAATTATTTGAATTGGCCCTTTCCACTGGTTTAAAACTGTGAATTAAGAAAAACATACAAATAAGTGGTAGTTAAAGACAAAATTTAACCAAAATGCAAGTTGTACTTGGACAGATTGTACCAATTTATTTGCTAAACTTTGTAGTTTCTTAAGTGTTATTTTTTCTTTTGTAATTGGAAAATTTTCAAAGAATTTTTTTCCCATTAAAGTGTACATGCAGAGCATAAATGATGTGTTGGTTGGTGTACTTTTCTTTAACATTCAACTGTGCATGAAGGCAAAGAATAAAAAATCAGGCACAACAGAAAGTATAGCACTGCTGCTGCTCAATACCAGCAAAATTAGACCTTACAAATCAGTTAAAGAGATGCAAACCGATTCTGAGGCACCCAATTTTTTTTTCAATCAGCAATGAATAAAAATAAACAAGACACTTAACCCTTTTATAAAGAAAATCAAGTCAATCTACATTACCCAATATCAAAGGTCAAAGTGCAGATTTTTCACCTAAGATGCAAATAAAACCCCTCACCAACAAATTACCCAAAAACATATTCTATCTAATATGCAGTACCCTGCCACAAATATGCATCTTTTATTGTGCAACAATAGTAGTGACACCTAGCAAGGTTTGAAGATTTCACATGCCAAAATCAATCGTGCCAGAATTAATCAGTCTTGGAAGCTATAACCTGTCCCTGCTGAAGCAAATCTACATTCACACATTACTATGCCTTTTCCAATTACTTTGCACCCCATGTTGTCCACACTTCATGCCACTTCCTATAATTATAATCTTAAAATGAACCTCTAGCAGTAAAGGGGTCCTCTTCTACATTGACTAAGAATGTTTATCCCTTGAGCTTCTACCTTTGCACTCCTTCACACCTTAATCTCTTTTATAAACTTCTAACTAATAGCGTTGCCAAGCCAAGTTTATCATCATTTTGTTCCTTAAGTACCTTCAAAGTGCTGCTCTTATTGATACAAGGCATCACTATAAACTACACCATAGTTCTGCAACACCAACATTATGCAACACCAGAATTATGCAGCAAAAGAATATCTAATGGACCCAGGGCTATTTTAGCGTTGCCTAAAGTACAAAATGTTGTAGTGCAACTATTCTTCATTGAGACCATTAACGGAGAGTATTTGTGATTATTGTTCTACAAATATGCAAAGCTTGTGATTTAAGTATGAAGCACAAAACAAAAGTTATTTTTCTGTTGTAGGTAGCTTTTGAAGCTTAAATGTGATTACAGCAAAGGAGCATAATCATAATGACTTAAAATAACAGTTCTAATTCAAAAAAAAGAATCTAAGTATAATATCTAGAGATCCGTGTCTAAGAGTGCAAATTGGGTATACCAAACTCTGGTCCTTAACAAATATTTAAAACTAGATATTATTTAGATTCCCAAACTTGAGAACTTGCAAGCAGTGATAGAAGAAATTTTTAAAAAAAGCAAGTTACTGCTTGTTTGGGTTTTAAGTACTCCACAAGTAAAAACTTGTAATGGTTGTAGTTTAGTAAATGTATATTCAATATATTTATATGAGCCTTTCATGCAGGTGGCAGCCACAGGTTTGAGGCCACTAAGGACTTTTCTTGGTGAAGAGAATAACTTAGAAGAAAAGGGGAGGCAACTTTTGTTCTATATATTTTTCAAATTACCTTTATCTGTTTCTTTAAAAATTTCAAAAACTCCTAAACCATACTATCCTGTGATATGCATGAACCATATCAATAAATCAGTTTTTTGACTACCTTTCTTCATTCTTCACTTAGTTAACAACCCATTAATCTTATTCTTCACACTAAATTAATAATACTGTTTTGTTTAGCCTTGTCTATTTTAATATGATAAGTATAATCTTACTATTCATTTTATCCTAGCAGTGCCATCATGAACAGTCACCCCATGCAGTTTCTGAGAATGTTACATGCTTTCACAATTATATATTATGCAATATGCTATCTTACCTAGCTGTGAGAATGTTCTCCCTAGGCTATAATTAAACTTGGATTTAGTTCCTCTAGTATGACTCATGATAGGTTTAGGGTATAAAGTGTAAATTTATAACCATTGATTAAAAAATCAATGGAATAGTTTTGAACACTTTCGTGATTTATTTTACGAGTTAAAGTTAGTATCATCATATATCAAGCTTGGACAAAATCAGTGTTATCGATATCGGATAACGGCTCATATCGGCAACCCCCAAAACCCTTTATGGAGTTATAACGGAAACCATAACGGGTTATGGCGGAAGCATGGCGGTCGAAAGAAATATAACATATATATATAAATAACTTCAAAAAAATGCAAAAATAATGAAAGAGATAGTCATAACTAAAGATTACAAAACATCACAAACATCACAAAACAAAGTTCAAAACATAAACAACAACAAAATACAAAAGAAATTGTCTTATGTTTCTAACTATCAGACTCTTCTTCAATCCCAACATAATTGTCTTCAACATTATCTAATGGGGCATATCCCTCCTCCTCTTCCCCTTCAGAGAAACTCTTGTCAAAGTTCATTAATTTTTCAAACTCAGAATCGGAGCTATCATGCAATTCATTCCCAAACCCAATTTGAATCTTCTCTTTGCCCTTCCTTGTTGGGGATAAGGTTGCAACTGGACCTTTCTTAGAAGCATGGGAAGAGCCAATGACAATACCATCACCACTTGATGGTAACTTTCTTTTACTGGTTGTTTGTCTCCGTGTGTAAATTATTGGTTCTCCAACACCTGAAGCTTCATAAACAGTTGCCCAATTAAGAGTGGGATCATCATCAAATACCAACTCATTTTCCCCCTCTTCAGTATCATCATCGTCATCTACTTGTCCCACCAACCACTCATTGCACTCATCAATGTTATTGAGTAGAATAGGGTCTATTTCATCTCTAATATTATATCTTTGAGCAAGTTGTTGGTTATACTTTACGTAAACCAAATCATGCAATCTTTTGTGCTCCAATCTGTTCCTTTTTTTGGAATGAATCTGCAAGTATAATGTGAATTAATTTCTTTCTACATTCTACAAGATAATAATGAAATGAGTCCCGTCATTAGAATTATAATTACTACTTACTTGCTCAAATACACTCCAATTGCGCTCACATCCCGATGAACTACATGTCAAACTTAAAATCTTGATTGCTAGCTTTTGTAAATTGGGAGCTGCGTGCCCATAATTCTTCCACCATTGAGCTATAAAAGTGAAAAAGGTAACTTAGATTGTATGATATAATTTATATGTTAACGCAGTTTAGAAAGCTTTTAACTGTCTCACCTGGGGCTGTGGTCTTCCTTGATTCTTTGGCAAAGTCATCACCAAACAGTCCGCTTCCACTCTTATAAAGAGGCAACTCGGTTAAAATTTTTTGTTGCACATCTTTACTTGGCACCAACCTCTTGATGCAAGCATACAATCCATTTGTAACTTCTAAATCATATTCCATTTCCGGATTAGAATAATAGAACTCTGGATTCAAAAAGTGACCAGCTGCATGCAAGGGGCGATGAAGTTGACATGTCCATCTATTATCAATGATTGTAAATACATCTTTGTACTTACTTTCCTGGTTATTGAATGATTTCATTATTGTTTCTTTGGCTTTCTCCATTGCTTCATAGATATAACCCATAGCTGCTTTTTTCTCTCCATCAACCAAACGAAGTACATGAACAAGAGGAGCCATAACTTTGAGAGTAAATACAACATGATTCCAAAATGAAGGCATAAGAACAATTTTTGTAGCTTCTTTCCCCTTAGCTTCCTTATACAACTTGTTCCTGCTCCATTCATCTGAAGTAAACATTTTTCTCAAATTTCCCTTCTCTTGATACAACCTCTGTAGCGTTAAATAAGAGGTAGCAAACCTTGTAACTGCATGTCTTACCAATTCCCTCTTATTTGTAAATTGTCTCAATAAACTCAAGGAACTAGAATGGCTATAGATGAAGCCAACAAGACTAACTCCTCTTTGAATCGTCTTCTTTATCAAAGGAATTTTTCCGATGTCTTCAAGCATCAAATCTATACAATGGGCAGCACAAGGAGTCCAATAAAGATTAGGTCTTTTTGCTTCCAATAATCTACCAGCAGAGACATAATTACTACCATTATCTGTGATAACTTGAACCACATTTTCTTCTCCAATCTCCTCCACAAGTGCATCAAGCATCTCAAAAAGCTTTTCTCCTGTCTTTACAAATTTAGAACCATCAATCGACTTCACAAACATTGTCCCTGCAGGAGAGCTCACTAAAAAGTTAATGAGACATCGTTGCTTCCGATCAGTCCATGCATCTGACATGATAGAGCAACCATGTCTGCTCCATTGCAATTTATGATCTTTCAACAACTTTTCGGTGTACTCAACTTCCTTGTTGAGAAGTGGAACTCTAATCTCATGATAGGTAGGAGCTGGCAAATTAGGCCCATAAGCACCTACAGCATCAATCATATCTTGAAAACTTTTCAATCTTACAAGATTGAATGACAAGCCCGCTTGATACCAGAATCGAGCAATATATTGGTGAACGGATGCCTTTAAGTTCTTGTCACATGCTTCTTTAATATTAGTCTGCCTGAGCTGTTCTCTCTTTCTCTTTTGTATTGCAGCATTTGGATTTCTAATGAACGAATCCATTGGTCCTTTTTTTCCACCACTATTTCTCCCCCTATCATCATTACTGGCGGTGGAAATTTCAACTTCATCTTCACTTTCAATATTATCACATGTTGCACCATATAGTGGATTAACGGAACTGGCTCCTTTTTCTTTGAATAACTTCCAAAGCTCTTCTCTTACATTTTTGGGAGTCTTGGTGCAAGCAGCAACGTTGCCTTTCTTTGCCATCAAATGTTCTTTAGCTCTAGTTACTCCCCCTTTCATAATCTTCCCACAATAGTTACAAACAGTTGTATTTAAATTTGTGTCATCCAACGGATGACAATGTTTCCAACCTGGATCACTTCTATAGGATGTTCTTGAAGTGTCACCCATTATGCTGGAAAATAGGAATATTTTTCTAAATATAGTTATATTGAAAGTGAAAAAGAAATAGAAAAAAAAGTGAAAAAAAATCACTTGAACAGTGGCGGTCGGCGGCAGCGGTGGTCGGAGGTCGGCGGCGGCAGCGGTCGGCAGCGGCGTCAGTCGGCGGTGGCAGCGGTCGGTGGCGGCAGCAGTAATAAGCAGTGGCAGACAGTGGTGGTAGGAAGAAATAATAAGATAAAAGTGCTGTGGTAAGGTAAAACTGAAGATTATATATGTTTTACTTGGGCCCAAAATAGGCCCAAATGTTAAGTTAGCCGTTAGGCTATCTGTCCCTTACCACTCCATTTAAATTTTAGGGTTTTTATTTAAATTTAAAGAATTTTATTTACATTTTAGGATATTTTTATTTTGTTAAATTTGAAATGGGCCTTGGCCCAAATTTTTCTCTCCTAAAAACTAGGGTTAGGTCTTCCTTCTTCCTCAACCGCTGCAGCTTCTTCTTCCTTCTTCCTCAGCCGCGACAGCTTCATCTTCCTCAGCCGCAACAGCTTCTTCTTCCTCAGCCGCCGCACACAGCCTCTTCTTCATCCGCCGCCACACGCTACTTCTTCATGCTCTGCCGCCGCTGCCGCCAACTTTTTTCCGATATTTTGGATATTTCCGATATCCGTTACGACTTCGCTATGGCAATAGCGGCCGCCATGGACCGCCATGGGAAATCCGCTTCGCCACCGCCTTGATGTGGCGATGGTCTGGAAAACCGCCACCGAAATCCGCCATGGCGACGCCATGGCCGATAAGTGATAACACTGGACAAAATCTAGTAACAATGTGACATTCTCAACCGTGGCCAATACCCAATTGGTAAAGTATACTTAACAGAGAAAGGAGATTTTGATTTTCTGAATTAGTGAGAAATCAAACCTGCTACGTATCTGTCTACTTCAACATGTGCACAGATTCATGCAGAAACAGTTAAATGTTGAGTTGAAAAAAGTTACTTTAACACAGTGAAAAACACCAGTTTTGTGAACATATAAACACTCTTAGATGTTTGTTAATTACAAGAGAAAACAGTGCGAAAAGTTAACGTGAAACCAAAGCTCGGAGCCAAATAATTGTGCATCACTGAAGAAGGAACAGAAAAGTTAAATTCCATGGACAATATACTATTGGTAGCAGAGGGCAGAGGGGAGAACATGGCACTGGGGACAATAAGGAGGAGAGGAACAAGACAAACATAGACTCATAAAATGTTATATGCATGTCTGAGATACTAATAATTAATTAAGTAATGAATGTACTGATGTGCATGTTTCAGTGAAAAGTACAGATATTAAATGCTAAACACTTGGATGATTAACAGCTTTTGAAATGCAGCAATTAAAGGGTAAGAATTAATAATAGTGTGAGTGGTGAGTGGTGTGTGAAGAAGGAGATAATAGTCAAAAAAGGAAGAGCAGTTGGGTGGTGTTTGGAGTGTGTGAGAATTAATGGAGTGGTTCTAGAAAAAAGCTAAGGTAGGCCTGGATTTGGTATGTAGAAATTGGCAAAGGATTGAGAAGGGAAAGAGAAAAACAGGGATTAAAAATGGTAAGAGATGGGAAGGTAGCTAGCTAGCTTTATCGTGTAGAGTGTTGGAAGCAACAAGTGTGGGAATCCTGGTGTCAGATTTTATTGGATCCTCTTCCCCCCTTGGTTTTGTGCACTCATCAGTACTGCCTCTGCCTCCAATTGCAGTCTTGTTTCTGTGTTCTTATGCTTCTCTTTCTCTCTCTCTTCCTCTTCGTATGCAAGTGTCTCTTACGGTTAGATTCTACTCCATCACACTTCCCTTCAATTCTTTCTCTATATTTTCTGCAACCCTTTTCATCATTTTATCACATATATATACCACACTACCAGTAATCATCCAGATCCTAACAAAACAATCTCTTCTCTAGTTACAATTAACCAAACTTTTGCTTAATTTTTTTGAGGTGGTAGAATGGTTCTATGATTCGCTATGATTCACTACGAAAATAGAAGCAGATGCACTAATCAATTCGACCTAATTGACTCATCCCACCTCGAACTCTCATTTAGCACATCGACTTTAGCAAGAAAATATTCGGTAAAAACCCAAAAAGCGAAAGAAATCACCAACCTTTAGGGTTTCACCGCAAATGACGAACACTCTGCCTTCGTTTGGCTCCAGTGGTCACCGATTTCACCGAAACCCTCTAACCCCTCACCGTGAAGAACTTCGTTTGCCCTAAGGTTTCCAATGCACACCAGCCAAGTCCAGAATTAGTGAAGAAGAACGCGCGCACAAAGAAGAAGAAGGGGATGAAATTTTAGCAGAAAAAGGCGCTGGAATTTGGGAAGAAGAAGACGCTCAGGGTTGGAGTGAGACCAGAGCGTGGGAGACGTGCGTTTTCAAGAGGGAAAATGAACGTGAGCAAAGCGTTTTCACGAGAGAGGGAAATAAGAGTTTCGCGCAAACTCTAATTTTGTTTAAATTTTATTTTAATTTTGTTTTAAACCAATTGGCCACATGTGAATAAACGTGGTTTAAAGGTGCTAACGGGTTTATAACCATGGCCTAAAACATCAACAGTTTTTTGCCCGTGGTTTTTTATAACTTTTAAGCCACATTTGTAAAACCGTGGTCTCTGTTATGTTTAGGCCACACTTTTGTACATGTGGTCTATTTTAGCGTTGCCTAAAGCAATAATTGTTGTAGTGCATAGAACTCAGAACATCCTCTGATTCTGCACTTATAACAGTTATCCAAAAATACAAGAGATAAAGAAAAGATTACATCTGATCAATATCAAAGCAAAAGAATACAGAGCAATCCTATTCCACTCCTTTGAGAAAATCCAAAAGCTTGATGCAAATCTTGAAAACTCAAATCTGTTTTCTCAATCTCAAAATGTCTAAACTATTTCCTTTTTTAAACCTTTAGGAGCGTAAAACAACCTTTATATACTCCAAAGGTTTTTTAAAAACATTTAAAACGGGATCCAAAACAGTTAGAAAACATTTAAAGCTGATTTACCAAACTTAACATAAATTCTGTTATGGATTTTCAGAAAACAATCGGTTGAATTTTCGAAACAACTAATTGAATTGGTTTGATAGCAAAGTCAACCAAGTCAAACAACTTCAAAACCTTTTCAAAAACCACTAAGTGTCAAACAACCGATTGAAACGATAAAACAACTGGTTGTTTTTCCTCTTCTTTAGAAAACAATCTTTTTCAAAAAGGTTTCGATTCAAATCAGTTTTATATTCAAATTGTTCTTGCCGGTTGACCCGTCTGTCGGTTGACTCACGACACTCACACGCCTCCTTCCTCACGTTGTTATGTGCTTGGTTCTTTCGAAGCAATCTGCACCTGCAAAAGAGAAAGGGGGCGCCCTAGAGGCCGTTTGCACTCCGACGCTCAAGTCAGTATAGGGCAAGCACACCAAGTGTATAAGTTTCTCTGTATGTGTTTAGGTCTAGAAACTGCGTACCTTTGTGAAGTATCTTACTGTCCCTTATATAGTCTAGGGTTTACTGCGCCGCTAGCCCTAATTAGGGTTCGCTGCGCTACTAGCCATATTTAGGGTTTACTGGAATACCCTTGTGCCGCTATCACCCAATCTTAGGGTAATCTAGCACATAAGGTTTCCTTCTCTGGAGTGCAAACTTTAACAGGGTGACCACCTGGATGCCTCCTTGTGCACCTAGTCTCTGGGGCCACCTGTTCTGGGAGTGCCTTCACTGTTCACGTGCCATGCATGTAGCTTTACTGGGAAAACCCTAGCTCTGGTGAGTACTCGTCCCCTCAGGACTCTACACCCAACTGTGCTCTCCCTGCTACCCGCATAGGCACTTCGTGATTCAGGCCTCTCCCTACCTCTGGGTATTTAACTGGTCATTGGCCCCCTCTGGGAACCAATCTTAACTGTTCTGTTTATGCTGTTCAAATCACCCAAGGCCGATGTCACCTCGCCATACTCTGTTGCCGAGGACTCCTCGACCTGCTGAGTGACGATGACACCTCCGCCCATCCTGGTGTTGACGACTACTCACCCGTCTCTATAGGCTGACGACTCGTCACCCCTCTCTGTAGGCTGATGACTCGTCACCCCTCTCCTGTAGGCAGATGACTCGTCACCCCTCTTTGTAGGCTGATGACTCGTCACCCCTCTCTGTAGGCTGATGACTCGTCACCCCCCTCTGCAGGCTGATGACTCGTCACCCTGTGGGGTCTATTCCACGTGTCTTTGACTCATGCTGTGGGACCCAGCTGATGTCCGAGGACTGGTCAGTACACAAATAAAGAGTGGATTACACTTTAATCTATCCAGATCCCACCCACACAAGCAGCAACTCTAGCCTTCCACCAAACACCTTAGATTTGGAGACATCAAAGCACAAGATCATTCTTGATCAACAAGAATTATATGGAAAATGATTTTCATGTAAACAACATGACTAGAAACATCTATTTAATGATTTTTAAGATTAAAAAAAGATACGCATTAGTATTAGGTTTAAACACAAGAAAAATTTCATGAATAACTCTATTATCAAGTTTTTTTTTTATGAGCAGTGAGACTAGTAGAATAACATAAACAATAAAAAATGTGTAATTTAGAAATGTCACATATTTTTCCATGAAGTTTTTCATATGGAAAACAATAATGTAGGAATGCAATTTATTAAGAAAGTGGCCTGTTGTGCAGCAAAACATCAAAAAATACCTGGAAAATTAGATTGAAAAAGAAAAGCATGTGTGACATTTAAAAGGTGTTGATGTTTTCTTTCAACAATACCATTTTTATTAGGTGTAACTAGTTTGATGTATAATACCTTTTGAAGAAAAAAAAAAAATCTTTCATAGCAAATTTTATACCATTATCAGTGCAAATATTTTTAACAACGGTACTAAAATGATTTTTAATATAAGAAACAAAATTAATGACATTAACTTTGACTTCAGACTTATTATGCATAAGAAAAAGCCATATGTATCTAGAAAAATCATAAAAATAATAAAGAAAAATTTGTAACCATGCATAGAAACAACTGAACAGGGTCTCTAAATATCAATATGTAAAAGTTCAAAGATTTAAGTAGTATGAGTATTGCTAAGAGAGAAAGCTAAATTTTTATGTTTAGCTTGATGACAAGTGTTACAGGTGTAAAAATTTTCAATAGAGATATAAGGGTAATAACATTTTAAAACTTTTAACTTATCATCTAAAGATGCCACATATTAACAATCTTAGCAGTACAATTCAAGACAGAAGAAGAAAAAGGTTGATCAGTAGTAAGAATATATAAGCCAGCAACTAAGTCAATTGAACCAATCTTGTCTTTGGTTTTAATGTTAAGTATTCCACTCAGTAGAAAAGAATATTAGTTCTCAATGAAAAAAGGAAGTAAGTTTGGATATGGAGATAGGAGTAAAAGATAAATTTGGAAAATGTAACACATTCATAAGGTAGAATTTTTTTTATTAAAATGCACACTTCCAAAAATATTAGATGAAACACAATGACTTTATAATAATAAGCTTAATGTGGTAATAAGAGAAAAAAACTAGATAAAAAGAAACATACATGATCAGTAGCACCAGAGTCCAATATCCAGGAACATTTGTTAAAAACATATTTATTTAAGATATTAAAGTTACTTGTGGGGATTCACTATGCAATCAAAACTAGAATACAAAACACACACCAAGAATTTTGATCTTGAACCCCTCAAGAACACACAACACTTCTTAGCAACACCACAGTTTTCATAAACCCTTTTTGAAACTGACTTACACACAATTACAATTCAAAGAAGGAAATATAATACACCTGGACTTTTCAAAGCAATAGAACATAGAATAGAAAACCTAGTTCCTACTTCACACAAGCAATAATCCGAAAGCTCTTGATCTTCTCTTGAAAACGTTTTTGATAAAAAATCTCTTCTTCTTTTTCAATTGATCACAAAACAGTCTTTATATAGATTTAATAAAGAGGTTAAAACAGTTTGATCATTAATTAAAAACAGTTAAAAGCATTTAAAATCAGTTTAGAATTCGTAACTGAATTCTGTTTGAAAAACCGTTGATTGATTTTAAAATAAACTAATTGATTTCTTTTTTTGTTAAGGACAACACATAAAACAACCATTTCTTTTATCAAAACAACCAATTGTTTTTGCCTAAAAAAATAAAAATAAAAGAAAACAAAGCTTTTTCAAATTCTTTGAAATACATTAAGTGCAATTCAATCGATTGTCACGACAAATCATTTGGTTGAAAAACTTGTTATAGTCACCTGACTTTGAACAAAAGCTTTTTGAACTGATTGAAAGCACGAAACAACTAACTAAACTTAACACAGATTTTAGAAAACAATTCTTTCAAAAGAGATTATGGATCAATACTAGATGTGAATTGACAACTCAAAATCTACTAAATAACACACACACACACAACATCAAATTCTTCAAGTCTTCAAAGTAGATTTGAAATATCAAAGCACCTTGTTCAACAATCTCCCCCTATTTGATGAAGACAAATTACTGGTTGTTTGTGTTGTATATTTTGAATTCAAGGGCTCCTGCAAAACAGAAAGATATACCACACAACGCAACTATAGCAAAATAACTCATATAGATTATAAAGAATAATTAAGGCACCAGTTTCTGCATAACACTACAAGAAAATCTCAAATTATATACGGATCAAAATCCGTATGTAAAGTGAACATTACATACGAATTTTTACATACGGATGCTATTTCGTATGTAAATAGATATTACATACAGATTTTTATGTATGTAAACCAAAGGTAGTTACATGCGGATTATATCCGTATGTAATTTTTGTGCCATGAAGCGGGAATAAAATTCCGTATGTAAACAGATATTACATACATATTTTTTCGTATGTAAATGACAGGTAATTACATACGGACTATATCCGTATGTAATTTTGGCACCATGAAGGTGGAATAAAATAAAACATGCAGTGGGTGAGACTCAAAACCAAGTTCCTTCAATGACCAAAAAAACTTTAACAACTACACCAAACAAATTCTTTTGTATTATTATGATTTTTAATTGTACTTATTTTTATCATTAATAATAATATTAATAATATTAATAAGATTAATAATAATATTAATAATATTAATAATAATATTAAAAATATTAATATTAATATTAATAATATTAATAATAATATTAATATTAATAATATTAATAATAATATTAATATTAATAATAATAATAATATTAATAATAATAATAATATTAATAATATTAATAATATTAATAATATTAATAATATTAATAATATTAATAATATTAATAATATTAATAATATTAATAATATTAATAATATTAATAATATTAATAATATTAATAATATTAATAATATTAATAATATTAATAATATTAATAATATTAAGAATATTAAGAATATTAATAATATTAATAATATTAATAATATTAATAATATTAATAATATTAATAATATTAATAATATTAATAATATAAATAATAATATTCATAATATTGATAATATTATTAATAATATAATATTAATAATATAAATATTATATTAATATTATTAATATAATTTATATTATTACTAATATAACTATTATTAATAATAAGTATAATAAAAATCATAATATGACCAAAGAACTTGTCTGTTCTAGTGGTTAATGTTTCTTTGGTTATATGTAATTCCAATTGTTCTTGTAGTGTAACCAAATTGTAGTAGAAAATTAGTATCAAAGTGCAGCATTAGAATTAAGCTCCAAAAGATTCAACTGAAGGATTCTTTCAGAAATTCATTTTGTCATATGAGATACTTACATACAATTGAAAAGTGGAGGCACAAAGACTTTCTTGATTTTGATGTTTTTCTTTTGAGTAGTACATGTGCCAATGATGTCTCTTTTGTTGTCAAAGATCCCGCAAGAAATAGATTAAGAAGCAAGATTTGATCCCCTTATGAATTTGGGTCTAGTGGCACAAAGAAAACAAAGCTTTTTCAAATCTTTTGAAAAACACTAAGTGTAATTCAATCGGTTGTCACGACAAATCAACTGGTTGAAAAACTTGTTGTAGTCATCTGAATTTGAACAGAAGCTTTTTCAATTGATTGAAGCACGAAACAACTGACTAAAATTAACATAAATTTTAGAAAACAATTCTTTCAAAAGAGATTAAGAATCAAATGAACTTGGATCAATACTGGATGTGAATTGAAAACTCAAAATATACTAAATAACACACAAACACAACAAATTCTTCAAGTCTTCAAAACAAATTTGAAAGCATTAAAGCACCTTGTTCAACATATGATCGGGTGAATACTCATGTTTCTTGTAACAAGTGAATATGGTGTAATCAATTTTCTCACAATGAGTATAAAATTTTTCATTATTAATAAACTTGTTTCCTTTACTATCTTGTGTTAGGAAAACTATGTTTTCAAAGACATACTGACTCAATATGACCAGCCTTCCCACAAAAAGAACAAGTGACAGTGGAATGCATTAGAGTCTTATTAATAGAGGAGTTCATATTTTTAACACTAGTAACCAAGATATTGTTAGTTAACTGACGTTCTTGTTGAGCAACAAAAGAAAAAGACTTAGTTATGGGTGATAAGCTCCATGAAAAGAACATGAGCCTTAACTCTACTATATTGAGCATTCAATCCATGAAGAAATTGCATTGATTGATCTTTCTTTTTCCTTTGAGAAATAATAGCAAAAATAGAGCAAGAACATCTAACTTGACAAGTACACGAAGGATCAGGCTTCAAATTCTCTAACACATCCTAGATAATTCTAAATTTGATAAAATATTCAGTGATGGAAAGATCACCTTGGTTTAGAGATGACACTTCCATTTTTACGTTGAGATACGAGAAAGGCCTCCTTGTGAGTATCGGGTTTTAAGATAATTCCAAATGTCAAGGGCTTTGTCCCATCCATATAACACTTTGCCAAATAGAAATAGAAACAGAGTGGACTAACCATGAGACGACCATATTATTACATCGATTCCAAGCCAAATAAGTGAGATTAGTTTTCATTGGTTACAAAGCATTTCCAAGAATGAACTCTACCTTAGTTTTAGCATTCAAGGTCGTGACCACGAATCTGCTCCATGAGCAACAATTGGTGGAATCTAGTACCGGTGGAACAAGCAGTGTTGCCGAATTTTCATTCAGATGTAAATACAAGAAACTTTGTATAAGTTGTTCTTTGACCATTATGCAAAAACGAAAAATAAAAGGAGTAAGGTCTTAAAAAAAAATGAACTAAAGATGAGAAAAGAAAATTAGAGAGCACAACAAAGCTTTTCCAAAGTAAAACTTTAATATCATAATAGAGAAACGGAAAAAAGAGAAGAAGTTTAGCTTCCGTGGCAGAATCCTGTAAGAGGGAAAACATAAATGATGAGTAATGTTAAATCCTAAAGAAAGGTATGGCAAGAAAGATAGAGAAGAGAGAAAGAATATGGAAAAAGCAGAAACAATGAATTGATTGAAAGAAAGAAAAAAGGTATAATTACCTTTTTGGTCCCTACATATAGGGTCAATATTCAATTTACTATAGTGGATATTAAAAAATTAAATTTGATCCTCACGTTTTTTAAAATGTATTTAAGTTGGTCGTTTCTATTAACATTGGACTAACAATGTTAAGTACTTCTGATGTGCAAATGTGGAGTGTAAAATGGTGAAATGGTTGAAATTTATTCTGACGTGGCAATTGGAGGGTTTCAGAGATTGTTAAACATAACAAAATTGCGAAAGGAGAAATTAGGGTTTGTTTAATAGCAATTAGTGATTTCGGTTTATGGCGATTTGGATTGTTGATTGTGGTAGAGTATTGGTTTTGGAGGACAATGCTAAGCATGTGTCAAAAGATTCTTCATGGTTAAGGGAGGACATGCTGAATTTGTTGAAAGTGAAGTTCAATTTCAAAGTGGACTGACAATGCAAGAGGTGAGGGTCAAGGTGATAGGTTTGTTGAGGTTCAAGAGGTTAGGGCTACTGAGAGTAGGTAGATGCAAAAAAGTCGAAGGGAGGCAAACATTCCCATAGAAAGGTATGAACCAAATTCTGCAAATCATTTGCAGAATTTGTCTGATGATGAGGATGAGACTGAAGATAAAGTTATGCATGATAGAGGGTTGTTAGATTGTCTACCATTGGAGAAAAAATGTGGTCAACCTGGACAAGAGGGAGTGTAGTTGCCGCAAGTGGATGTTGACAGAAATTCCTTGTTGTCATGCATTGTCTGCAATGAAATTTTTGAATGTGGATACAGTTAACTTCATCCCACATTGGTTCCACAAGGCCACATATGCAGAGGTGTACTCCCCAATTGTCTACCAGTCAATGGTTAACATGTTTGGGAGACATCTCAACCATCTCAATCTAACCCAAGTCCATGTTAGTCAGGTTTAACCCCCTCCACCATGTCCTTATGCTTAGCCACGTTCCCAACAAACACCTTTAAAAGCACCTCAAGCATCTCAGAACTTTAGAAGGGACAAACTCAACACAAAAATTAAGTATCCTGAACTCCTCAA
This sequence comes from Phaseolus lunatus, assembly GCA_013389735.1. Lineage (NCBI taxonomy): Eukaryota > Viridiplantae > Streptophyta > Magnoliopsida > Fabales > Fabaceae > Phaseolus > Phaseolus lunatus. The sequence goes on from CM023864.1 coordinate 14,424,138, forward strand.
CTACAACATGACATGATCAGATTTTGAAATAAATGAGATATGAAAGAAAAAATAAAGAGAAAAGGGAAGGAAAAGATAGAAAAAAAAAAGACGGGAGAGGGGGAAGGGGGGTTTGGTGGTTAGGAAGGGTTACATATCAAATATAAGTTTTCAATTTTAAAATATTATATTATGTCAAATTAAAAATAAAAAAATTTTGGAATTTGTATATTTCATATTTCATATACGATTATTATTTAAAATTGTATATGAAATATATATTTTAATTTTAAAAATAATAATGTGTAAAATAAAAAAGTTAAAAATAATAGGAAATCGGATAAATTTAATTTACTGGTTATAAGTTTTTTGTAAAATTTTTTTTTTATTATATATAATTAAAGAATAGCTGAATTTTTAGAATTTTTTTTTATATATAATTAAAAAATTAAATATAATTTTTTTGGTTTTTAATACAGTAAAATTATTTTAAATTTTTGATAAAATTAATGATGTAAAAATAATATAAGTAAATTATTTTAAAAAAATATTAAAGTAAATTTAATTCATATGATAAAAAATTATGTTGGTAAAATCATAAATTCAAAATGTTAAAAAATAAATCAAATATTCTTGAAAGTTCAAATGGATAACATTAATCGAAAACTTTAATTGTCATAGATAGCAGAAAAATAGTCCAAGAGTTTACATTACTATTGTCGATATGGACAATTTGTTCTATTGTGGCCTTTATTCCAATACTTAGAGAATTTATTTGACTTATTTGAAAGTTGTTCATTCATTTCATTATGTATGTGATTGTTGTTAGTCTGACTGATTGTTACTGTGCATGTGGAGTTCGAGATGAAATTTAGTCCCACATAAGTAGACCAGTAATCTTTATTTTGAGTTGGATGAAATTCAACTTTGTAAGCCTTCAAAATATACTAGAAACTATAAATATGATCAACAAATATTGTTATTTACAAATTATATACTGAACAAACAACGATGACACACTACAAGAAATAATGATGGTAGGGTCCCCAAAAGAGCGATGCAAAGAACAAAAGAGAGACGCTACATGGGGCTAGTGTGGGCTTAGTGTCCCAATAGAAATGGAAGCTAATCTTTTGGTGGCTATGCATTAGAGATGGCCTCCAATGGGACACAAATTTACAAGGTAGTGTTGGCTAAGCCTACATAAAGAAAAATATATTATTTAACTATAGCATAGGTTTGAAGGACACTAAAAATGATATAAAATTAAATAATTATTAAGAAGTGGACTTTAAGCCTAACTTAACCTCATAAAACTAACTTATAAGGTGAGGTTTGCACCCACTTATATACTATGAAATGTCCTAATCTCTAATCGATGTGGGATCTCCAATACACTCCCCTCACGTTGAGGCTACCAACTCTTGTGTGTAACTATATATTATGGGTGGTCCGATAACAAACTGATAGCAGATGGCCTGATAAACCCAACAAACAATCGCTATGATAGGCTCGAAATGGCTTTGATACCATATTAAAAAGTGGACTTTAAGCCTAACTCAACCTTATAAAACTAACTTATAAGGTGAGGTTTGCACTCACTTATATACTATGAAATGTCCTAATCTCTAGTTGATGTGGGATCTCCAACAATAATTAAACTTAGCGTCATTGGGGACACTATGTGAGAAAGCAAATGTGAGTAAATTGTCGCCATTGGGGACTCTACTTGGGAAAAAAATATTAGTGTCGCCTAGACCTATACTAAATGTAATTAAATATTAACTTGCATCCACTTTGTGTCCCCATTCTCGACACAATATCATTCTGCAACTTATTTTTTGATTGCATCTACTTTGTGTCCCTATTCTATACGCCAACTTATTATTATTATTATTTTAATAATTTTTAACTTGCATCCACTTTGTGTTCCCATTTTAGACTCAATATTATTTTGTCACTTAATTTTTTCATTGCATCTACTTTGTGTCCCCCATTTTAGATGTTAACTTATTATTATTATATTTTAATAATTTTTAGTTTGCGTTAAAAGTCTCCATGTTGGACATAATATTTGACATTTATTTTTGTGTCCAACTTGAGTAGACTTCACCCTTGCTAGTGGCTTCTTTTTTATAGCCCTCGCTTTTGTTGGCAGCTAAAATGGATTTTTCTTGTAGTGATAATAGCACAGGGAAGTCAGAGAGCTTGAAACTCCCCACAATTACACCATCGGTAATTAAGTTTTATTGTGTGTGACATAGGTAGGTGTCGTAGTTGGTTAACATTCTCCGTTTTAATTTTCAGATTAAAGTTTCTAATTTATTTTTAGCATTTCGAATTTAATGTTTTGCCAACTTAATCTTTCACCGTATGGATTAAATTTACTTTAATCATTTTTTAAAATAATTTACTTATATTATTAAAGTATAATATCATTAATTTTATTAAAAATTCAAAATAATTAATTTTAATGTATTAAAAATCAAAAGTTATATTTAATTTTTCAATTATATATAATAAAAAGTTAGTTTCTAAAAATTCAGTCATTATTTAATTATATAAATATTTTATAAAAACCTATTTTCCTTTAATTATATATAAAAGACTTATAACCAGTAACTTAAACTTATTTGATTTTCTATTATTTTTTAATTTTTTAATTTTTTAATTTTTATTTTATTTTACATATTATTATTTTTTAAAATTAAAAACGTATATTTCTATAAGATTTTAAATAAAAATCATATATAAAATATACAAATTTCATATTTTTTAATTTTTTTTAATTTCACAGAATATAATATTTTAAAATTGAAAACGTATACTATTTATATTGAAAATGGTATATGAAATAGACGAGGTTTTTTTTTTTTTAATCGTAAAATTGCTTTGGCGATTTTAGTTTGAATAAATAGCACACTTTTACCCATTTTTGAGATTTTTTTTTTCCATTTTATTAGGAAATTGGTTTTAAAATTGCATTATGATAAAAAAAACCAACATCATATGACGATGTATATTGGTAAAACATTTAACCATACTTGTGTATTTTTTAGTCTTAAATGGCTTTTGTAAAAAGTATTTAATTTTTTTTTTATTTTTCAGTGTAAATGTTTTGTGTAGGAATATCATATGTGGAAACGTAACAATTTCAACTAAAGATTATGAGAAATTAAGTAACAAGAAAAAATGAGAATGATACCAAAATTTTTAGGTGAAAAACCTCTTTAAATAGAGGTAAAAACCACCGGCGAGAGAGCAAAAAACTTCCACTATAATGATATTGGGAGTACAATGAATTCCTCTCAGACTATAAATAGCCCTAAAACAAATTCTCTCTATATGGGTTAAACACTTACACCCAAAGAGAAGAAATAGAGAGTATATGAAAGGAGAGAGAGGAAGCAAGTGTGTGTTGTTGTTTTTTGTGTGTTACATTGCTTGAAGGAAGTCACTATATATAGTGGTTCTAGGAGACAACAATAATAAAAACAATTAATTGAGAATGGTAAGTAATCTCTCTTTGATAACAATTAATTTTAAACGGTAAGTAACCTCCCTTTGATAGCAATTAATTGTGAACGGCAAGTAACCTCCCTTTGATTTCATTTATGCCAAGAAAACGAAAAAAAGGTGAGTCATATTCCACATTTTGTGATATTTTTAATGAGGCAATTTGAAATTGAAAGTTTTTTCTTCAGTCACAATGAACATTTCTCTCCGTTTAAGTTAAAAGCGGAATACAATTTATTATTTCATACAAGAAAATGTGAAAACATTGTGTACAAAATACACGAGAATCAGCGAATATACTTGATAAAAGCTTCTTCAAAGATTAATAGATGAAAAGTGAGAGGTTAGTATATTTTGATTTCTTTTCAAATAAAATAATAATTAAATATATTATTAACTAATACACAAATATTGTTTGAATATTGATAGAATGTCAGAAAAAAAGACAACTTATTTATGTACGTAATGAAACCTCAAACTTTTTGTCTCAAGGGGGTATAAGAAGGTTGAGTAGACCATTATAAAGGAAAACCAGAAAGCATGACATGCAATTGCTTGAGTTTCTTCTACTAGAGATGTTATGTCCATTTAGCCTCTGCCACCACCTTCTTACCACGAGAAATAGAAGCAAGCTTGTCTGAAGCTCACAAACATGTACACTTACAATGTATCACATTGAGTCACTAATTGGATTGTAAGCAAATATATTAGAATTTGTTTGTTATTAAATATATTTTGGTTAAGGTGTAGGGTTCTCTAGCTAAGCAAAGCACCCATGTACCTTTTACTTCTCATGGTCCTCAAGATATATTTGCTACTGTCCTTAGATAACCTAGGAACTTTTGGTCATGTTCAAACTATTAGATATGGTGTGGTGATTTGATCATACTTTGGACATCCATCACATGAATCTCATACATGTTAGGGCCACAATAAAAAACTCATTTAGCCACTAAGATAAAATATTAAGTACAAGGTAATAAAGGAGAAAATTAAAAAAATTGATGCAAGAATTTGACATGTGGTTAGAGACCTTAGGGTTCTCACAACCGACATGTGTTGTATTTCCACCTGAAGTATCTTCTACATTAAGGGGAGATTTGTTGTTGTTGATCAATTGTAAGATGACATTGACTCTACAAGCCAATGTGAGTGGTAGGACATTATCCCTATTTGATTGGTGACCATTGGGGAGGTCTTTGAAGAGGACATCATATTACATAATGTGCCTCTTGTGAAAACTTCTAAGAAGTAGTTAATATTACATGATGGAGAAGGTGTGTCATGGTGATGTTATGGTTCTTGTGGCAACTTTTGAGGTTATTACTATTTTTTAATTGGTTTTCTTGGTATCTAATTGGATGTATATATGAGGAATACATAAAATAGAACAACCTTAAAAACAAAAATTACACATTTGTTGGATTCTTACTAAAAGCAAAATTGTATGTCGCTTTCAATGATGATTTTGACAACATTGTTTAAAGTTAGTCATACTTTTTTTGAAAAAGGTTAATCATGTATAAGATGATTGTTGCTGCAAGTACTAATGTCGTAGGTCACACATACAATGATAACAAAAACTAGAATTGTTTTTGGATGTGAAGATATAACAACAATTCAAAATTGTCGTTGAGAATCTTTTTTAAAACCACCTTTATCAATGACGATTGCAAATTCTTGTTAAAACCCTTGTTTTGCACTAGTGTTTATTAGACAACTTTTTGTAATCTTGAACTTGTGTATCTGACATCTTAAATGTAGCTTTGAAGACAATCCACACTACATATTTTGTTTTTCCATCTCCGATTTATTTTTCAATATCTGATTCTCTTTCTCCTCAATGCAATACATATTTCCCATGATCACTTTATTTTTCTTCCACGATTCTGCCTAATTGCAAGGTTGTTATGATGACAAGCTTTGCTTACTTTTGTTTTCCTCTTCCTTTTTTTCTAAATTTTGTCCCTCTAGATCATATTTAACAAATGTTTACATGTCTGAGTTAGAGAATGATCAATATGCTCCAAAAGTAGATTTTTTTTCTCTCTTCTATATCAATTGTCCATTTCAATAAATTTTCAAGAACTTGCAAGCATGATCAAGATTGAATTTTTGTTGGTAATCTCTAAAAAAATATAACATCATTCTTCGAGCTTATGCTTTTTAGCTTTAGCTCACATCCCAAGATATTTTTGAATATTGTTGCTTGGCTTTGATGTCCACATCCTTTGTTTCTTCAAACTTAAGCTTTGGAATATTCTTTATACACGTAAGCTTAAAGTCTTGGTTTGTACTTATATTCTTCAATTAACTTATCAGATGAAGTGGAATGACTCTATTGTTTGTTAAACAAAGCATATGCATTTGGATCCGATTAGTGTTTTTTAGACACAACTGCTTCACGTATTCCAAGCACTAGGTTCATTTTGTTTAATTTAGGGGGTTGTATTTTTTTCTCTAACACCTTGTAAGGAAGTTTTTATTATATATTCTCTCAATGAGAGTTATTTCTTAGGTTATGTCTTTTTATCTATAGTCAAAAGTGGCTGGAATTGTTTTTGGTATTTTTAGCCTAAGAGGGAGATTAAGAAGGGATAACTAAGGATGGCTTGCTACACTCATATTTTTCAGACTGTTTTCATGTACTCATTTGTAACCAAGTTATGATTAGTTGAACCTAATAGAACTAAATGTAGAGTGTTAGGATCAACCAATATAAAACATATTGTATTCTTCTTTCTACATAGATGGTCTGTTATTAGACAATCTAATGTTCATAATGAAAAGTTTTATGTTTTATTTAACCCCCATTTACTTGTTACTTTACTTCAAATTAAAGCCAATATCGTAGGGTTAGTTCTTAATAGAATATGAGGAAAATATCCTATAAGACTAATTGGAGAACGAAGAATAAGGCATAAACAAAATCCCTTTATTTAAATGGTCAAGTATGATTATTGGAAATGATAATTATATCCTATCGACGTATTAGACATTGTGGAAAATTATTATTTCTTACATTTTTTTTACATTAACCTTACATATAATTAAGCCTTAACTAATGTTTTTAAATTTTTAGTTCCTACTATGGATATAACATATTAAGCGATAAATCAATTGCAAGATCACATAAACTCAGGTTGGTGGAGCTTAAGGTTATTTTAATCCCATTTTCTATTCACTTTTGTATGTCAATTAATTGATTTGACAATTTCATTTGAGTTGCAATGTAAAAAACAAATCGAAGTTATGAGCATGGCTAATGCCATGGATGATAACTATTATGCAAGTTGGAATTGATAAAGATTGAGATTAAGTAATTCATTGGAGTTAACCAATACGTTAATGCATTATTTGTTGCTTATAGACTTATTTTAAGTTATGTAAATATGTTGTAGTTTTTCAATGAAACATAATAGTTAAACTTAAAAGCACTAGATTACGTTAGAAGCACGTGAACAAGGATTTTATCGATGTTTACAACACTTTAGAGTTGCTGACAAAGTAATATAGTTTTACAATGGATTGTTTTATAACAATTTTAATTTTTCTTTAGCACTTTAATTATGATTTGAGTAAATTGTATATTGATTTAAGATGATTCTTGATTTGATTATGGTTTTAGTAAATTATATATTCTTTCAAAATAATGTTGGTGGTTTTTTATAATTATGATTGAGAGATAAGTGAATGGATAAGGAGGATCTAAAATAGTTTTAAATAAATAAATTCTTGTAAAGTAGAGTTTATTTTGTTTGTAAATTTTTAGAAACAAGAAAATTGCTCATCGTTTCTTTCTTATGCAAAATAGGTGTAAATAACATTTTTTGTAATTGGGCCTATTAAGTCCAATAAGGAGGTGTCGAAGCAAGAAGCAAATGAGAGTCTTCCATCCCGATTTAGTTCACAAAGATTATGACCATAGCATGGAAGTCAAAGAAAAGAAAAGTTAAGGAGAATCAAGGTAAGACAAGTGTGAATGATGCATGAAAAGTGTGATTCAAACATGGAAGATGATGACTTGTTTGGTATCTAGTTGAATGCCACTTTGAGGTAACCATAAAACAAAACAAACTTAAAAAACACTACACATATGATGATAATTCTTACTACATGCACATCATCGTTAGTCAATTTCAGTAACAAATTTGACCACATTCATCCTTGAAAGTTGGCCATAAATTAAAAAATAACATGTAAGATGAATATTATTATGAATACCATTGTCGTAGCTCACATATACAACAATAATTAAAAATAGAACCGTTTTTGTATATGAAGATATAACAATGATTTAGAATTGTCGTCAAATCCGTTTTTTAACAACATTTATAAAATTGTTACTAAAACCATGTTTTAATTAATTTTTAAATCCTTGTTTATATTGTTGAGGTATAGACAATTAGATGGAGACATTTGTCATCCTAAATTTTGAAGATAACAAATAATAATGTCAAATTTTGGTATATTTAACATGTTTTTTAAATGTGAATCAAACTAAATTGCCTGGAGTCTAATTTATTGTTCACTATATGTAACTGTCAAATGATCAAAGATTAAAAAATATGTAAGTCAAAACATAAGATGCCTCTTGAGTTATAATTAACAAAAACTAGACATTGAAAAAGAAAAGCAAAAGAAGCATGAAGTAGTAGACAATCAAGATCTTGGTAGATGACTCCATTGGATAATCAAGAATATAGTCTACAAGTTTGAATAAGCATAGTTGCCAATTTCATATAAGATTCTGATTCAGACAACTTACCAGTTTTTAAATTACTAGTCCAAAAGTTGACACGAGTTCGTAAACTAGACCCATATGAATATTTAAACATTTAATTTGATTTTTTAAGCAGTTTCTCTTTTAATTTTTTACTGTATTTTCGTCTTTCTACCCAGAGGGTCAAATAGATACAACAACCATTTTCAACATTATAAAGGAAAGACTTTTAAGGAGCCTTTAGTTCTTAACACGTTTCTGTATCCATCTAGAGATTTGAGTTGAAAAATTGTTCACTAAAATATTAATATTAGTTTGGAAATGTCCATTGATTTTCATGGAAGGAAACTAGAACTTCTCATTAACAGGGAAAAGTCAAATGTTAAAAGAAAGTGGCCATTGAGTTCATATCATTTGCAGATCTTATTCTTTAATCGGAATAATGGGTTTCAGCAGCCACGCAAACTTGTTCTTCGTTTTGTTCATGCTGTGTTTTTATGTGTTGGACGTTGGTATTGCCACAGACACCATCACATCATCACAATCCATCAAGGACCCTGAAACTCTAAGCTCCAAAGATGGTAACTTTACTTTGGGGTTCTTCACCCCTCCAAACTCCACAAACCACTACGTCGGAATTTGGTGGAAGTCTCAATCCATAGTCGTATGGGTTGCTAACAGAGATCAACCACTGAATGATTCTTCAGGAATTGTTACCTTTTCTGAAGATGGCAATCTTGTGGTGATGAATGGACAGAATCAAGTTATTTGGTCAACATTTGTGTCAAACACATCATCCAATACAAGTGCCCAGCTTTCAGACGTGGGGAAGCTTGAACTCACGGAAACCTCAACGGGGAAGAGTTTATGGGATAGTTTTCAGCAACCTTCAGATACATTTTTGCCTGAAATGAAAATTTCAAGCAATAAAACAGGTAGTGGAGTAAAACTTACATCATGGAAGAACCCTTCTAATCCCTCTGTTGGGAGCTTCTCTGTGGGTGTTGTTGAACGCGTAAAAATCGTTGAAGCGTTCATTTGGAATGAAACTCGACCATACTGGCGCAGTGGTCCCTGGAGTTCTGGGGTCTTTACAGGGATAGAGCAGATGAATAGTGCATATCTAAATAGTTTTTCTGTTCTAGATGGGGTACTCTATTATAACCTAGACGGTTTATCTGAATTTTTAATCTACGTTCTCAATTCGCAAGGCCAATTTGAAGAAAAACGTTGGGATGATGAGGAGAAAGAAATACAAGTTTCGTGGACAAGTAAACAATCGGATTGTGATGCTTATGGCGTATGTGGGTCGTTCGCAATCTGTGATGCACGTAGCCAAGGAACAAATGGCTCACCAATATGCAGCTGTTTGAAAGGGTTTGAGCCAAGGAGCAAAGAGGAATGGGATGCACAAAACTGGACTAGTGGATGCTTTTGGAGCACACCCTTGCAGTGTGAAAGAGCCAAAGAGCAAAACACAAGTATAGATACAAATGAAGATAAATTTTTGGAACTGCAAATGGTGAAAGTTCCAGATTTTTCTGAATGGTCTAACGCTGATCCAGACACATGCAGAAGCCAATGCTTGGAAAATTGCTCTTGTGTTGCGTACTCTCACGATGATGAGATTGGTTGTATGTCTTGGACTGAGAATCTACTAGACATCCAACAACTCTCGGATCGAGGACTTCCTCTATATGTTCGTGTAGCCTACTCTACTGAACTTGAACATGGTATGCTACCTCTGCTCAAGCATTTTAAACATAGTTTCTTTTGTACTGACTTACCTATATTTTAGATTAAAATTTTTCCTTAACAGAGGAAGGGAAAAAGACAACAATTATCATTATAGTAACAGTGATAATCGGAATTATGATCACTGTCACTTGTGCATGCGTAATGTGGAGGAGGAATTCCTGTCACCCAGGTAGGACACCATCTTCGGTGGTTTCAGAATTTAGCCTATAATTTAGTTTTGTTTTTATTTGTAAAGGAGCTAACCTTACATTTTCTTTATCACTCTAGCTAAAATATGGTACTCAAACAAGTCAGCAATGAAAAGGGGCAAGAAAGATTTCATACGTTTCAACAATGTTGAACCACTAGAACAAACAGGCCACAAAGTATTTGAAGAACTAAAGGAGCTGCTCCTGTTTGATTTCGAAAGGCTTGCAACTGCCACAAACAACTTCCACGAGTCCAACAAACTTGGGCAGGGTGGTTTTGGTCCGGTGTACAAGGTACCTTGAAACAAAGTTGTCATATTTGAATACATTGTTTTTATAGTTGTCCTCATAGAACTTTTTTTTTCTCAGGGGAAACTGCAAGATGGACAAGAAATAGCTGTTAAAAGACTTTCTAGAGCCTCTGGACAAGGTCTAGAAGAATTCATGAACGAAGTAGTCGTGATTTCCAAGCTTCAGCACCGCAATCTTGTAAGACTTCTTGGCTGCTGTACTGAAGGTGACGAAAAGATGCTACTGTATGAATACATGCCAAACAAAAGTCTGGATGTGTTTATTTTTGGTTAGTTCCTTTATGCCTTCTCTAGTATTTGTCTTTTATATATATATATATATATATCCAATTCTGTACTGTACTGTTATGATTCTCTTTATTTAGTTTAGCACAGAAATATTTAAGATGTGAACAATCATTTCATAACCAGCAAGTTTTCTTGAAAGCATGCTAATCAGTGGTTTAGATGACCCTGCTTCGAGTATTTCATCTTGTAATATTATGTTCACAACAGTATAATGCTGCCATTACTTTTTAGATCCAACAAAACATAAACTCCTAGATTGGAAGAAGCGCTGCTCTATAATAGAAGGAATAGCTCGAGGATTGCTTTATCTTCATAGAGACTCTAGACTAAAAATTATACACAGAGATTTGAAGGCAAGTAATATCTTGTTAGATGAAGAACTGAATCCAAAAATATCAGATTTTGGTATGGCTAGAATCTTTGGAGGAACTGAAGATCACGCCAATACGAATAGGATTGTTGGAACATAGTAAGTGTTTTTCTTTATCCATTGTTTCAAGAAAATTCTTGGAGAATCACCTTTTGCATTTGAATGCAGTGGTTACATGTCCCCTGAATATGCAATGCAAGGACTGGTTTCAGAGAAATCAGATGTCTTTAGCTTTGGTGTTTTGCTGCTAGAGATTGTTAGTGGAAGAAGAAACTCAAGCTTTTATGATGATGAACGTTCTCTTACCCTTTTAGGATTCGTAAGTCTCAACAATATTTAACTCAATTATGGGAATCTTTGCCAAATGCTAATTTTTTTTTTTCATTTCAGGTCTGGACACAGTGGAACGAAGGCAATATATTATCTTTAATAGATTCAGAAATATATGATCCTAATGATCATGAAGATATTTTAAGGCTCATTCACATAGGACTTTTATGTGTACAAGAACTTGCTTTAGAAAGACCCACAATGGCTACAGTAATTTCTATGCTTAATAGTGATGTTGCCTTTCTTCCTCCCCCAAGTCAACCTGCATTCGTCCGGGTTCAAAATGTGTTGAATTCGGAGTCGTCTAAAGAGAGTCAAAGAGTTTGTTCCGTGAATATTATGAGTATTACAGATATCCATGGTAGATAGCAAAAGAACACTAAGAAAGATGACTCGTGTAGTGATAGAGAGGTAATACGTATGTCATGCAGAGATTAACAAGGATTGTATGATATTGGGTTACATTGTAATTTATCTGCCATTCTTTGGATAATTTGTAATAAATTTTTTGATGGTTGGAAAGGGAATTTTTTGCGTTAATACTATGTTAGAGCTGTAAGTTTTAGAAGTTAGTTAAGTACTTATAATGAAATTAGTTAGCTAATGACAGTTACTGCTAGTTAACAAATTCTATAAATAATTAGTTTGGACATGAAGGAAAAGACTCATACTTTAGATAGATCCCATGGTTAAATTGATGAATTTGAGGAAACATTATACTTTTACCATATATCGTGAAGAATTTGATGCCATAGTCAATCAATCGGATCTACTAACAGATTATGTTCTTACATGTTTTCTTGGAGGATTAAAGCCTGATATCCAAGTGTCAGTGAGAATGTTCCAACCAAGTACTATAATGAAGGTATTTTCACTTGTCAAACACTATGAATCAACAAATCAAAGTGGTGATCCAGCTAAGCCCAATCCTTTTAAGGGTATTCTATACCTTAATGCTTCCTTCATCATACCGATTTCAACATGCACCCTATCACTTTTCAAATTTTCTAAAATTACTCTCTATTTCAAATTTGAAAATCTAGAATTCACTAAATACACTTTGAAAATTAAAATCTCATTCTGAAAAAGTAAATCTAGAATGTAAAAAAATACATTTTGGAAAAGAAAATTCAGGCTTTAAAATGTGGAAAGGCATTCTAGAAAAGAATTTCCAAAATTCAAAAATATATTTTAAAAATATAAATTTGAAAATATATTGTGAAAAAGGTTTTGGAAGTATTTATTTGAATCTACTCTCATCTTTCATTTAACGTATTTTTTGGTCATTTTACAAACACATTTTCGTCATTTTCACTGATAAATAGGGTAGAGGTTCGGATTCATATGGTGTAGGAACAATTTGCCCTACCTTTATTATCCAACAAGCCTGTTTCCACTATGGAATCACTAATGGATTTCACAAAGGGGAAGGTGAGGAGAAATTTTTAACACCTGCTTATATGAATGAAAGAAGAGCTATTTTTGTGATGAACCTTACACTTGTCAGCATAGCTTAACTCATAAGAAAATTCAGTTGTACACATGGTGGAAGTGAAAGATGAGGAGGAGGATGAAGAGGCATTACAAGCAGAGACATTAACAACTAGTAACTTTGGTGAACCACACATTTCTGTTAGTGCACTCACTGGGATCACAACCTTTAAAACCATGAGACTCACTGGTAGCTAAAAGAGAAAAACTTTGCATATACTCATAATGTCTTAGATATTCACGTAGCTAAGAAATTAAGCTGTAAAATGGAAGCTTTGAATTCTTTACAGGGTACTATGGCAGATGGCAAAAAGTTGAAGAAGATTGAAGCCGTTCTAAAAAAAATTATTAGGACTCTACAACACGACAATTTTCAAGCAACTATGATGTTAATTCCTTTGGGTTGTTGTGAGACATGGTGTTGGGGGATTCAATGACTTGTGACTTTGGAGATATAATTTGGAATTTCGACAAATTAAAGATGGAATTTAATGTGGCTGGCAAAAGACATCTTCACAAGGGCTCGACTCATTGCAATGTGTTGTCAAATCTTATCATGCTGAATGTAGAAAAATAAAACTATAAAAAAGTATACTATGTCTACAATAAGTAACCTATATTTATGTCATTTATATAAGCAACATTATTTATTAAGATAACTGACATAAAAAAGAGAGTAAAACTCTAAATTTAAAGTTTAATTTTCATTTACAATGTAAAATTTTAACAAAAAATTACATGTTAAGTTTTTTTATTATAAAAAATTATTGTAAATTCTATAAAAAAAATAACTTAGAAAAAAAATTAAATGTAATCTTGAAAGACTTATTATATGTAAGATATAAAGAAGGTACTGTGACAGTTCTTTGACGTGGGACGTTATAAGCCGCAATAAAACATCACGTTTTATTCTGTCCCAAAACTATATTTTCTTATTTACTTGTTAGACTTTTTGATACATAGAACATGTTTATATATTGGATAGCGTGTGGTACAAGAAAAACTGCCATTTATTATATGATTAGTTTGTTTCCCTATTTGGAATTTGGGTTGACCTTAAAATACTGTGTTTCTTTTGTTTTTCTTATCAGAATGGAGGTGAAAAGCACAAACCAGATAGAAGAAGCCATGGATTCCAGTTATGATAGAAAAGCTGAAATAAAAGCATTTGATGAGACAAAAAGTGGTGTTAAAGGTCTTGTAGATTCTGGGGTAAAAAGGGTCCCTCGTATGTTCCATTCTGGTATTGATATAACTGAAAACATAGGTAGTGACTCAAACTTGAGTGTTCCTGTCATAGACCTTGAAAGCATACACAACAACCCTGCTCTGCGTAAAGAAGCTGTCACAAAAATTCGTAGTGCATGCCAGGAGTGGGGATTTTTCCAAGTGATCAATCATGGAATTCCAATTCCTGTTATGGATGACATGATTGATGGAATCAGAAGGTTTCATGAACAAGATGTTGATGTAAGGAAACAGTTTTACTCTCGAGATTTGAAGAGCAAAATTCTTTATTACTCCAATACTAACCTGTACAAAGACAAATTTGCTAACTGGAGAGATACAGTTGGATGTTCTATGGCTCCCAATCCGCCCAAACCAGAGGAGTTGCCTGCAGTATTTGGGTAATGAATTAATACGGTTTTTAGATTTTTCAGTGCTTCATAATTTTGTAATAATCGTTGCCCTTTTTCTTTGTATTCTTAATTAAGTATCTTGGTGCATATGTTGGAAGGAGAACTTAGTTTCATGTAACTGTAGATATCATGTTTGTAGAATTGTTTTCTTGAACTTTTGGAATTCTTGATAAATTGTGTATGTACCTGCAGACACATAATTACTGAATATTCCAAGAAAGCAATGGCTCTGGGCTGTACAATTTTTGAGTTGTTGTCAGAGGCTCTTGGTCTCAAACCATCTTATCTCAAAGAATTGAATTGTGCAGAAGGACTTTTCATTCAGGGCCATTACTATCCACCTTGCCCTCAACCTGAATTAACTTTGGGCACCTCCAAGCACACTGATACTGCCTTCATTACAATACTTCTACAAGACCAACTGGGTGGTCTGCAAATTCTTCATGAGAATCAATGGTTAAATGTTCCTCCTGTGCATGGAGGTCTTGTTGTAAACATAGGAGATGTTTTACAAGTAAGTATTCACATGTTCAGTAGTTTATACGGCCAGATAATTGTATCAGTTGAAGTATTAAAATGAAGTTGATGCAGACACGGGAAAACCATGATGATATCAAGTTTTATTTTCTACTTATAGATGTGATTTAGAATACAATGAACCTCTTAATTACAGTTTGTGAGAGTATGTTTATTGATTTCCTAGCTTTGGTTTCAGCTTATGACAAATGACAACTTTGTGAGTGTTTATCACCGGGTCTTAGCAAACCATGGAGGGCCAAGAGTTTCAGTAGCTAGCTTCTTTACAAATTCACATGATCCAGATAAAGGCATGTCAAAGGTTTATAGTCCAATTAAAGAGTTATTATCAGAGAATAACCCACCAATGTATAGGAAGACTTCCATAGGAGAGATCATGGCTCACCATTTTGCCAAGGGGCTTGATGGGAACCATGCTTTGAAGCCTTTCAGGTTGTGAAATGAACAAATTTCTACCGACAAAAGAACTTGATAAAATTGATGTAACTCCAGAATCTCTTGGAGATGGCTGTAATGTGTTATTTGTTGTGCCTTTTATTGTCTTAATTTTCCATTAAAGTTATGTTTGTAAAGCAGCAGCGTTATTCTGAAGATAGAATAAGATAATACCTATATTCTTCACGTTGTTATTAAAAATTTTTGTTCTTACAAATTTTGGTTCTCTTAAGTTAGTAGGTCACATTTAATACCTTTTTCTTCATTTTGTTTTTATTTTATTTTATTCATAGTTTATTTTTAATATACTCTCCAACTTTTCCCTTTCACATGTTAATAAAGCAAGAAAGTTGGGGAAGAATTTAAATCAAGACAAGCGTATAAAAAAATCAGGTTAAATAAGTTTTGAAGATGATCGAATCTTAGAGTATCCCATCATTTTTTAATAAATTAGATACCTAATGAATTAAAAAAATGTAGTTTAAGGTCTTAAAAAAAAATATTTATATCTCATCTTTAATATTAAGTTGATTCTTTCAATTTATCCATAAAATACTTTTAGATTTATTTTGTGTCGCTCAACCACTTAATTTGTAACATATAAGATATTCACTTAGTAGATGTGACATAAAAGACTTGATGCATATATTTCGAATGTTGATGTTTGAAATCTTTTGGAGAAGGTTACATTATTGATTTTTTTATCAGTGAAAAATAAATGAAATCAATTAGAATATTTTAGAAGTGTCAAACTCTTATACAATAACCTAACCCAGCAGTATCACTACAAAGAGTACCTAGGGAATCTGCATACTTATGACTGCAGAATTGTGACTGCAGAAATATGCAGAGTATATTTGCACAAGTTGGCTTTGTTGTAGATAAAATTTCTTAACATAACACATGATCTAGCAACCAAACTACTACAACACTTAAAGCAAAAAAGGCACACTTATTCCTTCTAGATTTAACACATATGTAGTCTCCATTTGGTGGCCCTTATCTGTACAGCTACAGAACATAAAGGATTTCTCAAGCAGCCACCAATTCCCCATTGCCAACCTTTCATTCAACACTGCACGTGTAACATATTTTCCACTCATCCATATGTAGACCCTGCCTTCTTCATTGCTGCTGCCTCACAAATTAATAGAATCCTTCCTTACCACTGCATCATGTTCTTTGCCCTCTTTCTACTACTAGAAAACCTTCTGCACAAGTCTCTTCTTCTACAAATTCTAACATCATCATATAAAGGGTGATTCTTTAGTGTGGCTTCTCCAAAACAAGCTTGACATTCCAGCTCTCCCTGCATGTAAGACAAACAACAAACCTTCCTAGCTTCTAGCCAAGAACATTGTCATTCTGCTTAGGCTATTCACCAAAGAGAAACAAAACCAATACTTGTAACAGAAAAAATACAAAATACCCTAGATTATTTACCAGAACAGTTCCGCCATGATTGCTTTAAATTTTAGTACCCCCTTCAGAACCACACACTCTACTATGTTATTCTGTGATAACCCGTCTGTTGTGATTTAATCATGTCCTACACCACAGATACCTTCCCTTCCCAGCATTATTAACCTCCCAGAATTACTCCTGCAAACAGCTCCCAACAAATTCTAGTCTTGTTATTCACCTGCTTTTCCAACTTCCATTTTTCCTTTCTTCTTACCCCTGCAACACCACGTGAAACCTGCATCCAAAGGATGTATTAACAGCACGAAGACACCTCCACAACTACTTAATCCCAACTACACCTTATTTCTAGATACATATCTTGCACCGTTTTTGTATTCCTTTCCTGCATAGAAATACACGTTTCCCACACAACTCTCCTTCTATTGGTCCCAATGCACAACAGAGAAATATTTTCCTTTTCTCTTCCACTTCCACCAACACCAATATTCCAAGTACATCGGTTGCGTTATCTATTTTTTTTAATCATTCAGAGTTGTCTCAGATATTGTTTCTTTATTTTATGGACTTCTTGTCATTGGTGACGAACGTGCTAGATTATCCTAGCTGGTCAACACTTTTTTTTCTTATCTTTTCAAAAGCGTTTACTATATATATCACAAAACACATGGTTATCATTCTCATTTATTAAATGGTAACAAAACATACAACATGTGACTTTGTTTTCTTTAGTTCTATTATGTTAACAAAGATTGGAACTCTTAATACAAAGGAGGGGATTCATATGCCAATCTGAAAAAAAAAGTACATAAAAGACTTCATCCTATGTTTTAGACACAACCATGTTTTCAGTTGCGCCATATGAAAAATTTCTTTCATGTCAACTTGTCTTTGCTTAAAGACAATTTTATTTCTACTATCCCAAATGCTCCATATAACTGTTGTTCAAGCACTTTTTTAGACCAGATTTTTTTTATAGTTAATATTAGCCTAATGAAAGATTTCAAAGTGACTTTTTAAGTTTTTATGTTGGACAGACATAATTCCAATCCATATGTAGCAGCTATTCCAGACCTAATCTGCATACTTGCACTCCAAGAATAGGTGTTGGGATGTTTCTGCCTATTCCTGACATAGAGCACAAACCATTGTACCAACCATGACCCCTTGCCTATACAGATTCACTCTTGTTGGTAATCTGTCCAACAAGACCCTCTAAGCTATTGTCAATACATTTGGGAAAGCTTTAGACATCCTTAGATTTTTATAAATGTGACTAACATTACCATTGACACCATTTGAGATATTTTCATATGCAGATTTGAGTGACAACTCAACACCCTCCCAAAGCTTTATATCATTCACCTCCCTATCCAACCTTATGCAAGATATGGTTCTTAGCATTTCATCCAGTTGTGCATCTTCCCTGTCAAATCTGTTACGTATCCAACTAAAATTCCAGTGCCAAGTCAAATCTTTCCAAACCCCTAGCTCACCCACTTTTAACCCTTGGTCTAAAGATGTTCTTGCCGGTTGACTTGGTCGTCGGTTGGGTCTGACGACTGGTTCGGAATTTGCCTATCTCCGTTGGAATTCGTGTCTTCCTTGATTGTAAAAATGCAATTCCTGTAAAGACAGAGGGCGCCCTTCTGGCCAGTCACTCTCCGACGCTCAAGTCAGTAAGGACTTGTAAAAGCAACAACAAATCTTTGTTTAGTGTGTAAAAATAGCATACCTCATCTGGGAGCCTCACGCCCCTTTTATAGGCACATTATCAACATATCACGACTTCCCCTGAGAGAAGCAAATAACAACAGAAAATAAACACATTTATCTTCTATATTTAACAAAAGAAACAACCTACCACGGAGACCAGTCCTCTTTAGGTGCTAATTGCAGGCATACATTATGTTTCTCATATTCATCCCTATCTTCTTTAGGGTCACTAACAGCTTATCAACAAGCCTTTGTGTAATCGAAATATTTCAACAAATTTATCAACAACTATAATAAATATATCAACAACTATACAATAGAGATATATCAATAATTATTCCTTAAAGATAGGTTAACAATAATATCATAAAACCTACCGTATATATCTTAAACACGAAAATAAAGAAATATCTCATACCGTAACCCTGTTGTGCGCTTTGGGCCCTTTAACTATGTTGGGTTAACCATGTAGACGCCAACTCGGCCCAACGCCGAGATGACCTCTACCCTTCCAAGAACCGAGCTAATATTCATACCTGCCAGACTGCCGAGTTCCATGCAGTACACAAGCCCTCCAGGCTCGAGCTGGACTTGCCCAATCGAAGAGTCTACTGAGTTTTTTCTGACAACTTGATATGATTGTTTTCCTGGGATAGGTGAGACACGTCATACGAAACGTTTTTGAAAAGACATTTTGGTGACACACGATCCGATGCTCACACGTGGCGCAATCTCACAGGAGAGGGAAACCCTCGTGTTTCAAATTCCTTCACTCTTAAACCCTCATTTCGAAACACTATTCCATCACACCAAAAAGTGCGAGCCCCTTTGTTCATTTTCACTCGCACTCATAATTTTCCACCAAAGTTGCTTCTTCCTCGATCATCTAAAGGTACCTCCTTTTTCTGTCCTCATTTACATGCTGACTTAATTTTTGTTCTGCTTGGTTCTACCATTCTGGGCTGAAAATATGTCTGTTCATTGATTATCGCTTGACCTTCATATATCTGCATATACTATTTTTCTGCTATGCTTCAGATTGCCCATCTTACTTTTTGTGTTGGGTCTGAGTAGTTCTATTTTGTGTGACTGTGTATAGATGCAATCTGCTCTAGATTATAAATCCTTGTACCCATGGGCACCCTTAAACCTCCTCTCTGAAACCACCTCCTATACCTCCCACGAAAAGCATGTAACCCTTAGGAAGAGTGGTTGTCATTTCGGTAGGGAAGATGACTGGATTCATCTAGACCCTTGTAGCGTAGGTGAGCCAATTTGTTGTGATGAGTCAATATCCCCTGGTAAGCCTTTCTGCTATTTCTACGCCACTGTGTTTAAAAACGTTCTTCTCCGTTTCCCTCTTTCCATGTTTGAAAAGGAACTTTTGACGGAGATCAATGTAGCTCCCGCCCAGCTACACCTAATAGCTGGGTGTTTGTCCGTGCCTTTGCCATTCTCTGCGACCAACTCAGCATCTTACCTTCTGTGGATGTCTTCCTTTACTTTTTTGATGCCAAGAAGTTGAGTTGCTAACTCTGGGTATCCTTGAACGGTATTCCTGGGAGGGGAATCCTCACCCTTTTCTAGTCTTCCTATAAAAACTTCAAGGGTCATTTCATAAAAATCCACGCAAGCAATAGACACCCCGACCTTCTTAATGGGTATCCGCTTTACTGGACCCAAAAGCCCTCTTCCAACGTTACTCGTCGTTTGGAAAACCTATCCTCTGCCGACCAAGAAGTCTGCAAATTCTTGTTTGGCCTTCACGTTGTCTTTGACACAGGCTTCCTTATCGCCAATGAGTTCATGCCAAATTCCCTGAAGAAATATATTGGTATAATTTTTACTTCCTAGCTTTTATAAAATATGCTTTCTTAGTCATATCTTTCTAAATGTGATTCTTCCTTTGTAGAGAAAATGTTGGCGCATTTCAGCAAAGAAGACCTACTGAATATGGCCAAGAAAGTGAAAGTCGCTAGCCAGATGCCTCTGAAGGCGGTGGCCCCTCCCTCTCCCTCAGCCGACGATGAAGACACCGCCTCGGGTTTTGTTTTTACTCGGAAACGAGGTAGAGGAGGACCAGGCAACTCGGTTCCCTTCCCATCGTAGGGCCATGCTGCTTCCAACCCGATTTCACACACCCCACCTTCGTCGCCTCATCCTGAAAGAGGCGCTGAGAGCTCTAGGAGGAAGGGGTTGTGGGATGATGACCTGGACGTCGTCTCCTTCCTAGAGGACTCGATGAGGTGCCCCAAGTATGAGGACAGGATGGGAACCCGAGGGGTTAACCATCTTCTTCAAGACATTCTTAGGCAACTGGGCTAGGCTGTGGTTACCGGCTGCTTCGCGGTGAAAAAGTCGCGCGCTGAGGAATCTGCCGCTGAGGCACGCGTTCAAGAGAACCGGGATCTTTAGCAAAAGGTTGCACACCTTGAGCAAGAGATCCAAAATCTTCATGCTTTAAACCAGCGCACCGAACAGCTCTTAGCAGACAAGATTAAAGAAGCTACTGATCAAGCCCTACGCCAACAAGAAGAGCTTGCCCAAAAAGAGAAGTTTTTTGCTTAAAAGGTGGAGGTCTTCAAGGGTGAAGTTGCTCAAGCACTCCTGGTGGGATTTGATGTTGCCATTGAGCAAGCCTCCACCCTCTACCTGGACATAGACTTTACCCAACTTGGTCCAGGCAAACAAGTCGTAGATGGACAAGTTGTAGATAAATAGTCATTTTAACTTCTTGTGATTATCAACTATTTGTCTTTTCTGAACACTGCCTTTAATATTATGTTTCGTTGTCCATCGTATACGCCTTTGCACCTTTGCATACTCGTTTCAACGTTAATTACTCGTTACCACCATAGTAATTTACGCTAACACCAGCATGCACTAGCGTAACTACCATCATGCATATATATGTAAGGAGCTTGAATCTGAACAGAGAACTAACCTCGACTATGCATTTGAATACTTTACCTGAACCCTCGCGTACTCATCAAGTATCTTAGGCCTCGACTTGTCAATTATCACCTTCCACTAATCTTCGTGCTAGCAAAACGTCATAGGCAAGGTCACTTCATTTTCATACCGAGTTTATCCGTCTTTTCCTTGGATGAGTCAACTACGTACTCCCTTTTCTTCCTAGAGCGCCCGACTATCTTGGGGCACCTCTGTGCCATTACTTATCCCACAGAGCGCTTAAGCTCGGGTGAACACTCTCACACCGACTTAAACCAACTGTGTTAAGGCACCTCTGTGCCATTATTTATCCCACAGAGTGCTTAAGCTCGGGTGAACACTCCCACGCCGACTTAACACGACTGTGTTAGGGCACCTTTGTGCCATTACTTATCTCACAGAGTGCTTAAGCTCGGGTGAACACTTTCACAGTGACTTAACCTGACTGTGTTAGGTTGGATGAGTAATTTTTAGGATGGGCCCATCCCACAAAGCGCTTAAGCTCGGGTGAATATTCTCACTCCGACTTAACCCAACTATGTTGGCCAAGATAGATTCCCCATTCGCGTTTTATCCGCAGGGCGACTTCGGTCGACTTACCTGCCAGTGGTATTTATTCACAACGGTGACCCCTTCTTGAGAAATTTTCCTAGAAGGGTCATATAAAACGATGATGCAATATAAACCTCTATTTATTTCGGGGGCCTTATTAAAAAACCCCTTTCAGGGAAAAAGAGCATCACTCCTTATAATCACATTGTTCAACACATCAACTAAACTAAAACTCGAGGTTTGCAACATTCCAGGTTCTCAGAATGGGTCCTCCTTCAAGGGTCTCCAATCTGTACGCATCATTCCCGAGTACCTCAACTACTCGGAAGGGTAGGTTCCACTTAGGAGACAACTTGTTCTCCAATTGGTAAGGATGAGCCTTCTGCATAACCAAGTCGGCTATCTGGAATTGTCTAGGCCTAACCTTAGTCTTCTGTCTCAACTCGACCCTCCTCTTCAGCGCTTCTGATTAGACTCAGGCCTGTTCTCGGACTTCATCCAACAAGTCCAGGTTCAACCTTCTTCCTTCATTAGATTCTTCTGCAACGAAATTCTGGAAGCGGGGAGAATTTTCGTGAATCTCCACAGGGATCATGACATCCGATCCGTACACCAAACTAAAAGGGGTCTCTCTAGTAGTTGACTGAGGTGTGGTATGGTAAGACCATAGAATTCTAGGAACTTCCTCTACCCCTTTTCCAACCTCCTTTTCAACCCTCTAAGCAGGACCCTGTTGGCTGATTCTACCTGACCATTTGTTTGAGGATGTTCCATCGAAGCAAATACCTGCTTTATTCCAAGCTCAGTACACATCTTGCCCAGTTGCTGGCTGGCGAACCGTGTTCCATTGTCGGACACCAAATGCGTGGGGATTCCAAAGCGACACACTATGTTCTTCCATACAAAGTGTTGCACCTTGTGTGCGGTGATCTGTGCAACAAGTTCAGCTTCAATCCACTTTGTGAAGTATTCGATGGTCACCACAAGATATTTCATCTGGCGTATGGCTAGAGGAAAAGGGCCGAGAATGTTTATTCCCTAGGTGTGGAATGGCCAAGGGCTGTAAATTGACCGCAACTCTTCAGCCGAAGCATGGTGCCAGTCTGCATGTTTCTGACACTGTTCACATTTCTGGGCATACCTTTTACAGTCTTCTTTGACGGTGGGCCAATAGTACCCAGCTCGAATGACTTTCAACGCGAGTGCTCGGTCGCCAATGTGACTTCCACAAATGCCCTTGTGCAACTCCTCCATCACGTGGACACATTGTGCCCCGCTGATAAAGGCGAGGGCGGGGTGACCATAGCCATGACGAAACAACATTTTGTCAATAAAGGTGTACTTTCCTGCGTTCTCCTGACTGCTTTTGCTTCAGCAGGTTCTTCTGACTATAGGCCATTCGCCAAATACCTCTGGTATGTGGTAACCCAGCTTCTGACTTCATCTCCTTCCGAGGACACCATTACCTCGACCTCTTGTGTCTGATGTATTACTACCCGAGGAACCTTCAAGGTTTCCTGTGTTAACGAGCGATGACCTCTCTCGCCATTGGATCTTACCTCCAGGATCTCCCCCTACGCTGTTACTGCGGGATTATCTCCTGACGTCCTTGGGCACCTAAGAGTTTCCTGAATAACAGAACGCTGCCGATTTTCCTTTCCCGAGCTCGCCAATTTGGCCAGCAAATCAACTCGAGAATTTTGCTCTCTCGGTACGTGGATGAGCTCAAAGTGGGAAAAAACTTTCATTAAAATTGTTACGTACTGGAGGTACGCAATCAATTATGGATCCTTAGCTTGGTACTGCCAGTCACCTGCTCAGTCACAAGCAGCGAGTCACTCTTCACTAGCAGCCTTTTAGCTCCTAACTCCTGAGCCAAGAGCATCTCTGCTATCAAGGCCTCATACTCGGCCTGGTTATTGCTAGCTTTAAATGCAAATTTTAAGGATTGTTAAATTAGTAACCCACTGGGTCCTTCCAGGATAACTCCTGCTCCACTACCCAGTTGGTTGGAAGAACCATCCACTGACAAGATCCACTGAAAATCCTTTGGGTCAGCATGAGTGTCCTCCGATGCCAATTTTGCAATGAAATCCGCATAAACCTGCCCTTTTATGGGCCCCTTTGGCTCATAACTTATGTCGAACTCTGAGAGCTCCAAAGCCCATTGTACCATCTGGCCTGCGATGTCAGGCTTCTATAGGACTTTGCAGACAGGGAGGTCGGTCATTACGATCACGGTAAAGCTTTGGAAATAATGATACAACCTCCGAGCTGTAAATACCACCGCCAGCGCGGCTTTCTCAATTGCCTGATAGTGTTCTTCTGGTCCTTGTAGCACTTTGCTCACAAAATACATTGGCCTCTGCACCTGCACTTGCTCCTGTACCACCACTAAGCTAATCGCCCAGTCAATAATAGCAAAGTATAGTCACAAGGGAATACTGACTATCGGCTTTGCTAGTACTAGCGGGCTGGCTAAATATTCCTTCAGTTTCATGAAGGCTCCTTCGAACTCTGGAGTCCATAGAAACCGGTTGTTCTTCTTCAGGCATTGGAAATAGGGGTAGCCCTTATCTCCTCTAGCCGATAGAAAATGGGAGAGGGCTGCCATTCGTTTGGTCAATTGTTGGACTTCCTTTAGCGTGGCAGGACTCCTCTGTTGAACCAAGTGATGTTCAATGTTTTGAAGAATCCAAATCCTTTGAAGGATGTTGAAGCCTCTGCTTTGCTTGATGCTGCTATGCTGGTTTATAGTTTTGTTTTGGGGTAGTTTAATGTTGTAATCCACCCTTAGATTAAATCTCAAAGCAATTAGCATCTCAATCTTTAACAAAGAAAAATGTTTTTCAAGCTAAGTTGAAACAACCGATTGTTTTTTCGAAACAACCGATTGTTTACACTTAGGTGTTTTGAGAAAGTTTGAAAACTGTTTTTGAATGGTGAAATCTGTTAAGTAACAAAACAACCGATTGATTCGAGGAAACAATCGATTGTTTGTTTTGGAATCATAATAGAAAAATTGTTTTCTTTGACTGAGCTTTAAATGCTTTAAAACTGAATACGCTCCAGTCATTAAATGCTTTGACCAATCTTTTTAAAGCAATTAAGAGTTTGTTAAGATTTGATAACAAACTATATCTTTGTATAAATTCAGAAAAACTGTTTTTAAAAAAAAGAGGATCTTTTAACAAAGTTTTTCTAAGAGAGTTTTTCCAAGTGTTGAGATTGCTTAAGAGTTTTGTGATTGATCAAGGTGCTGAAATAGGATTCTACTTGTATTGATTTCAGATATTCATCTGTAACAAGTGTAATCTTTGTAAACTGCTGAAACAATTCGTCTGTGTGTTTTTGCTGAGATTGGCTGTGTGTTCTTGAGGTGTTCAAGATCAGCAATCTTAGTGTTGGCCAAGGAGAGTGTGTTTCTTGAGGTTTTCAAGGTTATTCTCTTGGTTGTTGTGTAAGTGATCAAGGTGTGATTGCTTAGTGGATTTCCTCAAGGTTTCTGAGAAGACTGGATGTAGCTCTGGATTGGAGTGAACCAGTATAAACAACTGTGTACAATCTTTCTATCCTTATCTCTTTAAATTCAGTTTGTTTGTTGTTTGCTGGTATAAACAACCGATTGTTTCGAAGAAACAACTGATTGTTTTTTTCTAGTATTACAGTTTTGCTTGTTGTTTTAGCTCACTGAATTGCTGAATCAATTGGTTTCTGAAATAAATTCATTCTAGCTGGGAAAAGTTTGCGAAAACCCCTTTAAACAATTCACCCCCCTCTAGTTTAAAGCCATCTTTTCTAACATCCTCATCCTTATTATAGCTGCGCATTTGTTTGGGTTGGCCTCTATACCTCTCTCAGTCAGCAAAAATTCGAGAAACTTCTCGGCCTCCACCCCAAATACACACTTCTCTGGATTCAACTTCAAATTATATTTGGCAATATTTGCAAACAATTCTTCCAGATCGGCCACATGCTGCTCCTTTTTGACAAACGTGACAACCATGTCATCTACGTAGGCCTGCACTGTCCGTCCGAGTAAGGGAGGGAGTATCCTATCCATCAAACGTTGATAGGAAGCACCAACATTCTTAAGGCCAAAAGGCATGACCTTATAGCAATAACTGACAAATTCCACCATGAACGCGGTCTTACTCTCATCGTTGAGATGCATCCTGATCTGATTGTATCCCGAAAAAGCATCAAGGAAACTTAGCAGGCAACATCCTGAAGCACTGTCCACCAAGGAGTCGATACTCGGCAGTGGATACGAGTCCTTTGGACAGGCTTTGTTCAGGTTGGTGAAGTCAACACACATCCTCCACTTTCCATTAGATTTCTGGACTAGCACCACATTGGCCAACCACTCAGGATATTGGATTTTCCTTATGTGGTCAGCACTCAACAATTTATGTGTTTCCGCCCTTATTATTAGGTGTCTTTCTTCAGTAAACTTTCGCCTTCTCTGGACGACGGACTTGGCCCTGGGGTCCAAGGTTAACCTGTGACAAAGAAAATCGGGATCTATACCCAGCATATCTACTGAGGACCATGCGAACACATTCATATTCCGAGCTATCACCTCGGCTATCCGGTCCTGCAACTTCCTGTCTATCGATGCTCCGAGTTTGAATATCCTTTCTTCAATCTCTTGCTCTAATACCTCACCCGCAGGCGTGGGTTGTGGTCGACTACTGACTTCAGTCTCTAGTACCTCAACAGTTTTCCTTGTATGCACAAAGGAGGTCGAGTTCAAACTCCTCATGTTCTTCAAGCTGCTCTCATGGCACTTTTGAGTAGCCTTTTGGTTTGACCTAATTGTGATTACCTTTCCTTCCTCTGAGGGCAACCTCATCTTCATATGCTTGGTTGAAGCCACCACACCCAACTTGTTTATTGAGGGTCTTCCCAAGAGCAAGTTATATGTCGAGGGAGTGTTGACCGCGATATACCTGATAACTATGATTCTAACGGCCTCCTCATCTGAGAATGTCGTCCTCAGGTCTATGTATCCTCACACTTCTACAAGATCGCCCGCGAAACCTACTAGACATCCGTCATGGGGTCTCAGTTGGTTGGGAGACAGCCATAGGTTGACAAATGTGGACCAGAACATAACATTCGCCGAGCTTCCCTAGTCAATGAGAACTCGGTGTACCCTTCTTCCCACCATGATGACCGAGATCACCATTGGGTCGTTGTCGTGTGGAACCACGTCCGCCAAGTCTGCCTTCCTGAAATAAAGATCAGGCTCAAGAGTATCATCCTGATCCTGCACTTCCACTGACATCACGACCCTCGTGTATCTTTTGCACTTAGTGGCTGTGCTTCCTCCTCCAGAGAAACCCCCTGATATGGTGTTCAACTCGGCGTGGATGGGAACTTCGTGTGCTTGTTCTCTCACGCTACCTTCCCCTTGAGGCTCCCCCTTGTTCGGACTCGATGTATTCCTTCAGGAAGCCCTCCTTCAAGAGTTCGGCTAACTGGTACCCCAAATCCATACAACGTTCTGTATCGTGCCACGTCCCTTGTGGAACTCACACCACATATCCTTCCTTCCTCTTAGACTCCCGTTCGTTCTCTAGGGGAACTTCAATTTCTGTGAGACTGCTGGTACACCGAGAAGCTCGTTGTATGATATTCGGAACTTGGGGCATAACTCGTCTTCCTTACTCTTGGTGTCAGCCTTGCCTTTCCTGTATAGGGCATGCTTGGTATTTGACTACTTCCCGGTCGAGGTTTCATGAATTCTCAGGGACCGAGAAGGTTTACTGGGTTCCTTTAGCTTAATCATTCGGGTTTGCGGGCCATTATTTCTGACTGCCACTGCTTCTTCGGCGCTGATATGGGTGACTGCTCTCCGCCTGATCTCGAAGAAAGTCTTTGTCGGGTTCCTGATCAAAGAATCGCAGAACGGCCCCAAAGCCACGCCTTGCTCAAAGGCAGATACCATCACGTTCTCATCATGAGTTCGGAGTTTCACAGTGAAAGCACAGAACCGATTTAGATAGTCCTTCAGCGACTCCCCTTCTCGTTGTCGTACGCTGAAGAGATCATACAGTACTAGGGGCTTCACCCTGTTGGTGTAAAATTGCTCCCTGAATATCTTAGCAAATTGTGCGAATGAAGTAATATGGTCGTCCGGGAGTCCGCTGAACCATTGTATCTCCGTACCTGTAAAAGTACCCATAAACATCTTACACCTTACCGTGTCTCACCCTCATGAGATGATCATTTAAGCATTAAACGTTGTAAGGTGGGTCTCTAGATCTTCCACCCCTGTGAACATGATTTTAGGAGCCACGTAATGCACAAGTATGGGTTCCTCCATTAACGCCTGAGAGAAGGGTCCAGCGTTGTCCCTTTCCCGTAAGTTCGTTTCCCACGCTCTTGGGGGTCTTCGGTCTCGTTGTTGAAAGTCCCTGTGTAATTCCTCATGGGTCTTTCGCAGTTCCTCTTGCAGCCGCTCTTGTTCCTGCGCAGACTGCTCATTGGCCTTTTATAATCTCTCCTGCTCCTGCCTGGACCGTTCATTGGCATCCTGGAGAGTTCTTAGAGTCTCCATCAGTTGCTGCAGTGTGGGAGCCTCGTCTCCATCTTGTCTCGTTGGTGCCTGTCTTGTATTTCTCATCTTCGTTTGTGAAACCTAGCTTTTTTCGCGGATGTGGATGGGATCAAGTTTTAGCGAGCCCCACGGTGGACGCCAAATGTTCTTGCCAGTTGACTTGGTCGTCGGTTGGGTCTGACGACTGGTTCGGAATTCACCTATCTCTGTTGGAATTTGTGCCTTCCTTGATTGTAAAAATGCAATTCCTGTAAAGACAGAGGGTGCCCTTCTGGCCGGTCACTCTCTGACGCTTAAGTCAGTAAAGACTTGTAAAAGCAACAATAAATCTCTGTTTAGTGTGTAAAAACAGCGTACCTCATCTGGGAGCCTCACGCCCCTTTTATAGGCACATTATCAACATATCACGACTTCCCTCGAGAGAAGCAAATAACAACAGAAAATAAACACATTTATCTTCTATCTTTAACAAAAGAAACAACCTACCATGGGCACCAGTCTTCTTTAGGTGCTAACTATAGGCATACATTCTGTTTCTCATATTCATCCCTATCTTCTTTAGGGTCACTAACAGCTTATCAACAAGCCTTTGTGTAATCGAAATATTTCAACAAATATATCAACAACTATAATAAATATATCAACAACTAT
This sequence comes from Phaseolus lunatus, assembly GCA_013389735.1. Classification (NCBI taxonomy): domain Eukaryota; kingdom Viridiplantae; phylum Streptophyta; class Magnoliopsida; order Fabales; family Fabaceae; genus Phaseolus; species Phaseolus lunatus. Next base: position 14,453,562 of record CM023864.1, read on the forward strand.
ACAATAGAGATATATCAATAATTATTCCTTAAAGATATGTTAACAATAATATCATAAAATCTACCGTATATCTCTTAAACACGGAAATAAAGAAATATCCCATATCGTAACCTTGTTGTGCGCTTTGGGCCCCTTAACTATGTTGGGTTAACTATGTAGACGCCAAATCGGTCCAACATCAAGATGATCTCTACCATTCCAAGAATCGAACTAATTTTCATACATTCCAGATTGCCGAGTTCCGTTCAGTACAAAAGATATTAAGTATAATCTTAGATATACATATTTTAAAGTACTATTATTAATAAAATTATCCTCAGAATCTAACTTTAAAGATGAAACAATAAATTTATATTTATTTGTATATTATAAAGTTTAGTAGATATATGTTATCGTAAAAAAATATTTTATTTAACTAACATCATTCTACGACTACAATTTTATTATAAAAGTATAAGAAAGGTGCGAAATCCCTAAAAAAGTTTGTTTCGCATGGCTTCCATGCGAATCTAGCTTTGTTTGTTTTGAGTTTGAAGAGCAAAATGGAAGAGCAAAAAGAGTGATGAATTGTTTTTCATTACAACCTCTTTACCTTTCTCACTTTTTCCGATCACAATACATATTCCTACCAATTAGTCAGTAAGATGTCTCTCTTAGATGGGACAAAATAAAACACTCATAATTATCTACTTTTTTCTATATTTAGTATCCAAATCTAACAAACAGTATTAACTTTTTAGAAAACTTAAATATAATTCAAATTTAGCTTATTTTATTTGATTTTATTTATAACTATTAAAGTATATTGTACATCAATTTAAGTATTATTATAATTTAAGTTCACTCTTTATATTTGTGATAGAAGATACTCCTTTGATGAAAAATCTAGCATCAATAAAGTCAAAATTAATTTATATATATATATATATATATATATATATATGCATTCCTTTTTTTTAATTCACACTTCTTTAATTATAATGAAATAATGTCGTAGGATTAATTTTTTCTTCTTATGAAATTCATGGACATTTTCTTCCATTTTATTATTCCAAAGAAATCAATCACTTGTATTTTCAATACATATTTTTACTAAGTCATTTCTATTCCATCACTAGATTTTAATTTATTTTTTATGGATTTTAATGTGTTACATAATTTTTAAGATTCTTCTAAAACTTTTATTTTAATAAAACTATCCTATAAGATTTATATTTTAATTTATATTTTATTTAATTATTGATGTGAGATAGAAAATATTTTTATTTTTATTATTTGAATAATTATAAGATTAAAGTTTTAGATGAAAATGCCCTCAAACACTAGTTCCAAAAATTCATATTCTTCTTATTTAATCTCCACTACACAAATGCACATTTTCTTAAGTTGTAGATTTTCATTGTGGCGAGACTGAAGTGACTGGACAATAACAATAGTCGAAGTTTCTTAACATTGAAAATTGAATAATAGAGATTCTTTGGTTCCTTGTTTTTCTTACCAATCTCTTCTTCTTGTTTTGCGTTCCACAAAATCCATGATTTCATCGTAACATAAAATTAATTCAAACTTTTACAACTTTAATATTTTTTAAATAAATTTTTATATTCCTGCCTTCTAATTTGTTTGGATGGGTCAATTTTTTTATTGGTGTGGGTTTAAGAATTGAGGAACTCGACGTAATAATAAGTTTAACAGTAAAAAAAGTAATGGTTTTTAAAATTAAGTAATCTTGAAAAATTATTTTACATTATTTCCCTCCCATAAATATTTATATTTTCTTTTTTTCTACTAACCAACTTCTATTTCTACTTTTTTTTTTATACATATTTCTCTTAATTTTTCATCAGTAAAAAAATAGTATTTGTAATAAATATTATCAATTACTCAAAGTATTGTTTATTATTGTTATTCTTAAAACTATTACTTAAAATAATAATAATTACTATTATGATTATTGTAATTGTGAAGAAAATATTTATGTGTAAAATGTAACAACTTTTTTTTTTAAAAAGCCAAAGACCCCCCGTCACGTACCATTTCCTTTCTCTCTCCCACCATATTCTCTTTTTTCCTTTTTTTTTAATTTTCTCTCCCAATCTTCATCTATTTTAGAATCTGGTAGGGTCAGTTAAGAAGGTTAATCCTCTCAACTTATTCTAGTATATACTGAATTTATGTTCTGTTTGGATAACTTGCATTAGGTCCGAAAATCTTAAAGCTTATCCAGATGGTGGAGAATAAAATTCTAGAAGTTGCTTGGAAAACAAGCAATTAAGGTAAGGGAAGCTAAATCTAATTTTTTAATAGCACCCTAGGCTAGAAGATTCTGGATGTGGAAGGGATGTGGTCCCAATATTCAATTTCTCTTGCAGGGATGTTATGTGTTTATATTTGTGTTATTTGTTTATATATTATTTACTCTTGTAAAAATATTATATTTTGATGGTTTAGTATTTAAGTGTCATTTTTTTATATTAAATAAGATTTTAAATATTGTGGATTATGTTTTGGAATTATACTGTATGATGAAAATGATATGAAATTGATGTCATACATTTGGGATAATGTATGAGTTGTTGTTTGATGACATTAAGTATGAAAAGCCTATGTTTAACAGAAATCCTCTGGCTTCACTGATGACTAAGTCATGTAGACTAAGATATCAGGTGGTGAGAAGCTGAGAGGGAGTTCATACACACCGGGTCCCGCTGTAGACACTCGGTATTGGATGTTTGAACTTACCCTGACCCTTTCTGTTAGATTCGCTGGTAATCTTTGGATCAGGTGTTAGTCTCTAGTAGGGACATACTTAATGAGTCTTCCGGAAGACGAAGTGGGATTGAAATGAAATCCAATGACTGTGATTGAAAATAGATCCATGTGTGGTCTATATGAATGATGAAATTGATATTGAGATTTTATATAACAACATTTAAAGAAATGTTTATAAACTATTAGTTTGATTTGTTCTTTTTGCATGAATTTAATATGTTATGAAATTTCTTTTCACTAGCTTACCCTTGCTTTTCTTGTTGTGTTTGAACTGCGATGACTGTATTACGTACACGAGCAGATGATCATACAGGTATTTGAGGTTCTGGAGAGCTTTAGGATGTTATTTTGAACTGTATATTGTAAATATTTTTATTTCTATAAGTCCTAATCATGTATTAGGAATGTTTTGAAAAACTCCAAGTTTGTATAGAACTAGTAGAACTTTTATTGTATTAGTTAGATGAAATTTTCTGGGGTGTTACATTTAATGGTATCAGAGCAGTTCATCCATAGGATAACCTAAGGGTAGTGGGTTTATTTTGTTTCTCCTGTGTGTAGATTTTTGTTCAAGTCTAGCTTCAAGACTTAGATAAAAGTGTCTAATAGGATGTTTAATAAAGTTGTTTACTTGAAATCTTGTTTGTGCTTGAGTCAAAGTAGTTGTTATGAATAAAGCTGAAAGTATTAAGAATGAAAAGAATCTTGATAGAGTGGTGAGGGTGCACACTCATGACTAGATCAAGATGATTTTCTATCTTAATTCTAAATAATTAGAATACATTTTAGAGATAAGTCTTGATTGGTTTTATATCTACTTGTATGATTAATTCTTTTAAGTTAATTTGTCTTAAAGAAGTAGTTGGAAATTTTTAGTAATTTCTAACCTAATTCTTTATGTGCTTAGAAGATGACACGTAGATCACCTACTCCTCCTCCACCAGTAGATATGCCCAACTTAGCTCGGGCAATAGAGATGATGGCAACAGCCTTGCAACAACAGAGTGCTACTATGGCACAACAACATCAAGCAGCCCTTCATCAATTAGAAACAACTAGATTAGCAGCAGAAGCGTCTCAGCTTCATCAACAACCCCATACCTTTAGTTTGAAGGATTTTCTGAGACACAATCCACCCAAATTTAATGGGAAGGTAAATCCAGATGAAGCAGACCAGTGGGTGAGAGACATAGAAAGAATCTTTGAAGCTACTCAATGCCCTGAAGAGAGGAAGTTATCTTATGCCATCTATATGCTTATTGAAGAAGCTGAGTTTTGGTGGATAGGTATGAAACAAATGATGGAGGACAGAGAAGAAGTTGTCACTTGGGAAAGTTTCAAAGTAAGATTCATGGAGGAGTATTTTCCTGATAGTGTCAGATATGCAAAAGAAATTAAATTCATGCAGCTGGAACAATGAAATCTTTCAGTCACTGAATATGCTACTAGGTTCAAACACCTAGCTAGATTCTACACCCAGACCATGACTGAGGCTTGGAGATGTAGAAAATTTGAGTTTGGGTTGAAGCAAGAGCTTAAAGAAGTGGGGATTCCTATGTCCATTAGAGAATTCCTAGCTCTAGTGGAGAAGGCAAAGGTGGTGGAGAGTCTAAAGAGTAGTAGTGGAGCTATTAGGACACAAATGGTGGGAGGACCTTCTAGAAGCACACCCAAATATGAAGATAAAAAGAAGCCTTATTCCAGACCTCAATCCTTCAGAAGTGGACGGCCTACTTCTCAGATGCTACCAAATGTCAAATGTTTTAGATGTGGTGGGGAACAAATAGTTAAATTTTGTCCTCATCCAGTGCCAAACGTTACATGTGATATGGTCATGCTACGAAGGACTGTCGTGCCAGACTTGCGGCCCCAAATAATATTGGAATACAACAGAATAATAATCAGAAACCCAAAGCAGCTGGCAGAGTTTTTGCCATTAGTGGAGCTAAAGCTTCGCAGTCAGATAGCCTTGTTAAAGGTATTTGTTCTATCCTTGGAACACAGTTATCTGTATTGTTTGATTCTGGGGCAACCCATTCTTTTATATCTTTTGATTGTGCTAGGAAACTTAAGTTTCCAGTTCGAGAATTAGAAATTGAGTTGGTGGTATCTACACCAACAGAAGGTATTATAGTAACTTCTTCCATGTGTGCTGAGTGCCCAGTAATTATAGATGGACAGAGATTCAAGATCAACATGATTTGTATACCTCTAAAGGATTTAGAGGTTATTTTGGGAATGGATTGGTTGTCTGCTAATCATATCCTTATAGATTATGGTCGGAAAAAGTTAATTTTTCCTAAGTTAGGAGAAATGCAGGTTATCTCAGTTCAGCAGTTTGAGAGAGAGATACAAGAAGGCGCATAATGTTTTATGCTTTTGGCTTCTTCTATAGTTACTGATAAAGTACAGAAAGATATGTTTGTAGTTCAGGAGTTTATGGATGTATTTCCTGATGAGATTCCTGGACTTCCACCTAAAAGAGAGATAGAGTTTGCAATAGACTTGATTCCTGGAGCAGGCCCAGTGTCAATTTCTCCATACCGAATGGCACCAACAGAGTTAGCTGAATTGAAGAAACAACTAGAAGACTTATTGGAGAAACAATTCATTCGACCTAGTGTTTCTCCATGGGGAGCTCCAATGCTATTAATGAAGAAGAAGGATGGTTCATCACGTGTATGCATAGATTATAGACAATTAAACAAGTTAACGATCAAGAATAAATATCCTCTTCCTAGAATTAACGATCTAATGGACCAGTTGCATGGAGCAGTTGTCTTTTCTAAGATAGATTTGCACTCAGGTTATCACCAAATTTTAGTGAAAGCGGAAGATGTTCAGAAGACTGCTTTTAGATCAAGGTATGGTCACTATGAATTTCTAGTTATGCGATTTGGTGTAACGAATGCTCCAGCTATCTTCATGGATTATATGAATCGAATCTTCCAACCTTTTCTTGATAATTTTGTGGTAGTGTTCATAGATGATATCTTGATCTATTCTCGTACCAGGGAAGAACATGCAGAACATCTTAGAATTGTCCTGAACATTTTGAGAGAAAAAGAGTTATATGCTAAACTTTCAAAATGTGAGTTCTGGATGTCAGAAATACAGTTTTTAGGACATGTTATCTCTGCATAGGGAATATCAGTAGATCCTTCTAAAGTGGAGGTTGTACTTCAGTGGGAATGTCCTAAAACTGTTACAGAAATTAGAAGTTTTGTGGGGTTAGCAGGATATTACAAGAGATTTATAAAAGGCTTTTCTAAAATAGTGGCTCATTTGACCCAATTGACTAGAAGGATCATCCTTTTGCATGGACTGAACAATGTGAGAGAAGCTTTGAAGAGTTGAAAAGAAGGTTGACTAATGCTCCTGTATTGACAATTCCTGATACCAATCAGCCTTTTGAAGTTTTTTGTGATGCTTCCTATCAGGGATTGGGTTGTGTTCTAATGCAGAATAAGAAAGTTGTTGCCTACGCTTCTCGTCAGTTAAAGGTGCATGAAAGAAACTATCCAACTCATGATCTAGAATTGGCAGCAGTTGTCTTTGCTTTAAAAATATGGAGACATTTTCTTTATGGAGTTAATTTTAAAGTGTTCAGTGATCATAAAAGCTTGAAGTATTTGTTTGACCAGAAAGAGCTTAATATGAGGCAAAGGAGATGGATTGAATTTTTGAAAGACTATGATTTCCAGTTGATATACCATCCTGGGAAGGCAAATGTTGTTGCAGATGCGTTGAGTCGTAAAAAGATACAAATGTCGTCGCTTATGATTAGAGAGCTGGCATTGATTGAGGATTTCAGGAGTATGAATTTGGAGGTTTCCATGTTTTCTAATTGCATTAGTTGTAATACACTTGTTATAACTAATGAATTTTTGGAGAAGGTGAAGGAGAAGCAGTTGGAAGATTCCAAATTGAAGAACTTCATGGACTTATTAAATATTGACAAAGCTAAAGACTTCTCTTTAGGAGTGGATGGTATTTTGAGATTCAAAAATAGAATATGCATACTAGAGGATAATGAACTAAAACAAACAGTGTTATCTGAAATTCATAAAAGCAAACTCAGTTTACATCCAGGGATGACCAAGATGTATCAAGATCTGAAGAAGTCTTATTGGTGGTATGGCATGAAGAACGATGTAGCCAAGTTTGTAGCTGCTTGCTTGACTTGTCAGAAATCAAAGATTGAACATCAACGGCCCGGAGGCATGTTAACTCAGTTGGACATTCCAGTGTGGAAGTGGGATAGTATCTCAATAGATTTTGTTACCCACTTACCACGTACTTTGAGGAAGCATGACTCTGTTTGGGTCATAGTGGATAGGTTGACAAAGATAGTGCACTTCCTACCTATAGATTTGAGAATCTCTATGCAAAAGTTGGCCCAAATTTACATAGATGAAATAGTCAGATTGCATGGTGTACCTTCCAGCATAATATCATATAGAGATCCCAGATTCACCTCCAGATTCTGGCAAACACTTCAAGAAGCCTTGGGGACTAAACTCAGACTTAGTTCAGCATACCATCCTTAGACTGATGGACAATCAGAGAGAACTATTCAGTCCTTAGAGGATTTGCTCAGGACTTGTGTGTTAGATCATTTGGGCAATTGAGATGAAATTCTACCATTGGTAGAGTTCACTTGCAATAACAGTTACCAAGCTAGCATAGGAATGGCTCCTTTTGAGGCATTGTATGGAAGAAAGTGCAGGACACCTCTGTGTTGGTTTCAGGATGGTGAGAGTGTGTTAATTGGACCAGAATTAATACAACAAACCAATGAGAAAGTTAAAATGATTCAGGAAAGATTGAAAACATCTCTCAGTAGGCAAAAATCTTATGCAGATCAAAGAAGAAGACCTTTAGAATTCTCTGCGGGTGATCATGTCTTTTTGAGAGTTACACCGTTCACTGGTGTAGGAAGAGCACTCAAAGCCAAGAAGTTGACTCCTAAGTTCATAGGACCTTATCAAATTCTCAAGAGAATAGGTCCTGTGGCTTACGAAATTGCTTTGTGTAACGCCCCTCAGAATTTTTGTTCATTTTTATATAATAAAATAAAGGTGAAACAATAATATCAAAAATTTAACATAGATATATACATAATATAATTTATCCATTAATACAAACGTGCCTCAAAATAATATCCCTTTTTGAGGAAGTTTTAATACATCTCCATACAGGAGTTTTCAAAATAAAACAAAACAACAGCATTCAAAAACCGGCGATCTCCTCCTCCAGAAATGCTCACTGAGGAGCTCTACCACCTGCAACCTCATCTGCTCCCGTGCAAATATACACGATCATCACAGGTTTAAGAAAAACAACCACGATACAAAACAAAGGGTAAGCTAGATATTTTTAAAAACTTTAAATATGAAACTTTATATCAATAGAAAGCATAAATCTTTACACCATTCATAATCTATATCAATTTCAACCATCGATATCCCCATATTCCACAAACTCGTCAAGTATCTATTCAATACATTCAATACTCATGGTTCACATGTCAGACTTCCCACTGACTCGTAACACATAGACACATGACTCTACTTCCGGAAGACTTGTGCGTTGAACTTAGCATCCAGAGACCTGCACCTGTCATACTACATTGCTGTAAAGTTTCCACAGCTATGCGCATAAACATAATCTCGATTTCAATCTCAATATCATCACTCTCTCAGTATGACAGGGTTAATCCATATAACAGGTCAAGTTCGTTATCTTTCAAACGACTTACCCATACATATGGACCTCCTTCGACTCTCACCAACAGGATCACCTCATTCACAGGATACTCACAGATCAATACACCCTCATAAAATCTCCACACGGTATTTTCTTTCCTAAAAATACTATTCTTTGATCACTCTTTCACATTCATCCAGTACATCATACCACACGTAAAAGCACAATTCCATCATATAATATTTTGAATCTTTTCTTAAACAATCCCAATCACAGAAACAATCATACCAAAGTTCAGATTTTCGAATATCATATGCATTTCACCTTTCAATCTCAAACAATTTCAAAACGACACTAAAACAGGGGATTTCTAAATTTGCATTAAAACCGGCGATCAAGTCGCCCCACACATAAAAACAGAGCATCGTGAAATAGAATATGAAACCGGCGACCACGTCGCCCTCACTTCAGAACCTACTCGCCTAAAGTTTTTATAAATGAAAAAAAAATGCTAGCTTCCCTTACCTGAACTTGCGCAAAATCACTAAGAGCTCTAAAACACACCGAAGCTTAAAGATGTCCTAACCTGCACCATGGAGCCTTTATCACAAAACTGACTATATTACTCATTTTCTACGCTAACAGAGACGATTTCTGGAGCTAGGGGAGTTGCCGGCAACGCCTATGCAGAGGCAACCCTCTCAAGCTCAGATTCGACTCAAAAGACAGAGTAAAACGACTTACTCTGTTCTAGCATCCTGACGGGAGAACTTGCAGAGACTTCCCAGAAGGACAAAGGCAGTCGCCGATCGTAGCACTGGTACGTGAAGATAGCTGCGTCTTCGAGTGGAGGAGAAAGGAGAAAGGGGAACTAAATGAGCTGATTCCCTCAGCTCTTAAGGTCGAACGGCTCTTTAGCCTTCTCTGCCATTACCCACTCTATGAGCAACCTTGCGTGCACACTTCCTTGCATAGTATGACCACGTGGGTTTCTGCGTATACCAACTCTCTGATGCTAACTATTCTGAAACACCCCTTTTTGTCTACGTGTCGCGCATGCAGAACGTTCATGCTGGGAGCCTAGGTCCCACCTTATCTGTGTGAAACACGACATCGCGCGATAACCATCCACCGATGACTGCTCGCGCGATGACCATGCCTCTCATACCGACGATGACCGATTCCTCTTCCTGACGCACGACTGATTCCTCATCCTGGCAGACAACCGATGTCTCACCCTGGAGGACCACCGATGTCCCACCCTGGCAGACAACCGATGTCTCACCCTGGCAGACCACCGATGTGCCACCCTGGCAGACAACCGATGTCTCACCCTGGCAGACCACCGATGTGTCTCCCATCCTGGTTGATGACCGATGCTCCTCTCATCCTGTTGGCGATCTCTTATCGCCCTTGTGTGTGACGAGAACACATCACCTTACTCTGGTCACCGATGTCACATCGTCACACCTTGCTGAAGGTTCATCCTCCCATTCCTCTAAGTCTGGGGTATCACGGCTCACACTACTCATGGTGGCAGATATGCCACCTATCTTCTATATCACCCATATTCTGTATTTAGACCACATACTAAGTGCTTACCAAGTCTTCTCGAATACTCGGCGATGTGCTTTTTTCGGCGATCATGTGCACCATAGGCGATCTCTGATTTCATACGGGGGAAGTCGGAGGACGCCGCCTTCTTCAACAAACGGCGATCTCATCGACTTCTAAGCTACACCTTCCTTTCTCTTACCCTTCTTGATTCACATGCCTCCCTCCCTTGAAGCACGCCCACTTGATTACCTCACGATAAAGTCATCGCACCTGACTACTTGGTTGGGACAATGGTCAACCGATCGCCCTCTACCAGCTGATCCCAGACCTTGGGCGACGTCCGAGGTCTGACCACTATGATATTTTTTATTTTTATGTCCTTTTTATTTTAAATAATAACATACTCAGAAATTATTTAAAATCTATCACTTCTATTCCAATTAATTTATAGGTCATTACACTTTGCCTCCTCCTTTAACTAACATTCACAATATTTTTCATGTATCTCAGCTAAGGAAGTACGTACCTGATCCCAGTCACATTCTAGAGTCTGATTCAATCTAGGTGAAAGAAAATCTATCATTTGAAGTGAAGCCAATTAGAATTTTAGATTCACAAGTGAAACAACTTCGTGGAAGAAATATTCCCATGGTTAAAGTATTGTGGGATCTCATCTCTGAAGACTCCACTTGGGAAATTGAAGAGGAGATACGAGCATCATACCCTAATCTCTTTATTGGTAAGTTCATTTTCGAGGACAAAAATTTCTGTAGTTGGAGATAATGTAACAACTTTTTTTTTAAAAGGCCAAAGACCCCCCCCCCCCCCCCCCCCCCCCCCCCCACGCACCATTTCCTTTCTCTCTCCCACCATATTCTCTTTTTCGCTTCTTTCTTAATTTTCTCTCCCAATCTTCATCTATTTTAGAATCTGATCAGACCACGTTGTAGCTGGGGAGTTAAGGAACATTTCTAACCGATCAGAATTTTAAACAGAGTAAGTTCATTTTTACTCTAAAGATCCTTTATTCTTTGTTTCTCACTATGTTTTAGTCATCAATCTTGGTGGGGTCAGTTGAGAAGGTTAATCCTCTCAACTTATTCTAGTATATACTGAATTTATATTCTGTTTGGATAACTTGCATTAGGCCCGAAAATCTTAAAGCTCATCCAGACGGTGGAGAATAAAATTCTAGAAGTTGTTGGAAAGCAAGCAATTAAGGTAAGGGAAGCTAAATCTAATTTTTTAATAGCACCCTAGGCTAGAAGATTTTGGATGTGGAAGGGACGTGGTCCCAATATTCAATTTCTCTTGCAGGGATGTTGTGTGTTTATATTTGTGTTATTTGTTTATATATTATTTAAACTTGTAAAAATATTATATTTTGATGGTTTGGTATTTAAGTGTCATTTTTTTTATATTAAATAGGATTTTAAATATTGTTGATTGTGTTTTGGAATGATACTATATGATGAAAATGATATGAATTTGATGTCATACATTTGGGATAATGTATGAGTTGTTGTTTGATGGCATTAAGTATGAAAAGCCTATGTTTAACGGAGATCCTCTGGCTTCACTGATGACTAAGTCATGTAGACTAAGATATCAGGTGGTGAGAAGCTGAGAGGGAGTTCATACACACCGGGTCCCGCTGTAGACACTCGGTATTGGATGTTTGAACTTACCCTGACCCTTTCTGTTAGATTCGCTGGTAATCTTTGGATCAGGTGTTAGTCTCTGGTAGGGACATACTTAATGAGTCTTCCGGAAGACGAAGTGGGATTGAAATGAAATCCAATGACTGTGATTGAAAATAGATCCATGTGTGGTCTATATGAATCATCATATAGATTTGTTCTTTTTGCATGAATATAATATGTTATGAAATTTCTTTTCACTAGCTTATCCTTGCTTTTCTTGTTGTGTTTGAACTGCGATGACTGTACTACGTACACGAGCAGATGATCATACAAGTATCTGAGGTTCTGGAGAGCTTTAGGATGTCATTTTGAACTGTATATTGTAAATATTTTTATTTCTGTAAGTCCTAATCATGTATTAGGAATGTTTTGAAAAACTCGAAGTTTGTATAGAACTAGTAAAACTTTTATTATATTAGTTAGATAAAATTTTCTGAAGTGTTACATAAAAAGGTGTACGTGTCCATCATGTAGAAAAAGAATAACCAATGATTTGATATTGTCTTATGAGGATAAAGAAAAGAAATGAATTATAGAGACGAACTTACACATATTTATTTTAAATATTTTCATAAAATTTAAGATAATAGTGTTTTTGTAAATCATGTTTATTTTAAACAGAAATATATTAGTCTTAACAATTATAAGAAAAAGGTAATTCAATAAATGAATTAATTATATAATTTTTTTTTTTACATTTTAATTACATCAATCATATTATTTATAAATTTTTTCACTTAATATATTTATTTCAAGTTATTTGTTTTGCAGTAAAAATAATTTAATCTTTTACTTTCTTTCCTTTCATTTCTTTCTCTTTCCATATTCGCACCATCATCCAAATAAAATCTTAATAGAGAGAAGTGTGTATTTAATAACAATTATAAAGACATCAAAGAATGATTCCTTTGCCGTCAATTTTTTTACAAAATAATGGAGTTTAGGGTTTACTATATTAATAATATTATTAATATTGTATGTTATTCAAAACACCGAGTGATTTATTTGAGACATCAATATGTCAATATTCAAATTCAAATACTAGACAATAGCAGAGGATTTTTTTAACCTGACATTAAAGTTTCATTACCAAAAAGTTGTAAAGAAACAAATTTGTATTGTTTGATTCATCGTTTAACTTTTAAAGTACTAGTTATAGCCATATTTTTTTGTTAAACGATTAAGTACTACTTTAAAAGTTAAACGATGAATCAAACAATACGAATTTGTTTCTTTACAACTTTTTGGTAATGAAACTTTAATGTCAGGTTAAAAAAATTCTCTGCTATTGTCTAGTATTTGAATTTGAATATTGACATATTGATGTCTCAAATAAATCACTCGGTGTTTTGAATAACATACAATATTAATAATATTATTAATATAGTAAACCCTAAACTCCATTATTTTGTAAAAAAATTGACGGCAAAGGAATCATTCTTTGATGTCTTTATAATTGTTATTAAATACACACTTCTCTCTATTAAGATTTTATTTGAATGATGGTGGGAATATGGAAAGAGAAAGAAATGAAAGGAAAGAAAGTAAAAGATTAAATTATTTTTACTGCAAAACAAATAAGTTGAAATAAATATATTAAGTGAAAAAATTTATAAATAATATGATTGATGTAATTAAAATGTAAAAAAAAAAAATTATGTAATTAATTCATTTATTGCATTAACTTTTTCTTAAAGTTGTTAAGACTAATATATTTTTGTTTAAAATAAACATGATTTACAAAAACACTATTATCTTAAATTCTATGAAAATATTTAAAATAAATATGTGTAAGTTCGTCTCTATAATCCATTTCTTTTCTTTATCCTCATAAGACAATATCAAATCATTGGTTATTCATTTATTTTCAATTTTATATTGTTTTTTTATATAAATTTTGTATTATGAATTTAAAATATCACTAAAAATAAATAGAAAAAATACTTATATAAATTAAACGAGAAATCGTACCATATATACCAGCGGGAACACAAGTGTTATCTTGCCATCCATATTTTTAATTTTTAATTTTAAATTTTTAATTATGAATTATGGAGCAATTGTAAACATAATTCAAATGTAAAATTCAAAATTATTATACCTTTGTGTGAATTGGCTTAACCAGTGCGAGTGATTGATCATCCTTCTAAGTGTTTCATTCTTTACAAATTTTGTTTCTTGAAGAAAGAATGTCATCTATGTATAAATTGCAAAATGTCATTTTTATTTTTTTATTCTAAATTTAAATAATTGCAAAATGTTTCTTTTATTTCTCCATTTTTGGCTCAAACAATTAATCAATGTTTATAGATTTTGAACAAATGAAGATTTAAAAGAAAATACAAAGACTAAAAAATTCACCCATTTTATATTAATAATTTTAAAATCTAAAAAGTGAAAAAGGTGTGTACTCGCATACTATTGACATGAAAACACACCTATGGAGAATGAAGAGGAGAGGAAAAGAAAGTGCACGAAGATACGAAAGAGCAAATTTTGCAAAGAAAAGAATAAATTTACAGAGAAAAGAGAGTAGAAATGAGAGACAAATAAATATAACAATAAATAATATATAATCATAAAAAGTGTAACAAAGAAGTTGGGTAAAGTGAAGAAGAGAATGTACATACCTAAGAAGAATGAAAGTGTTTTTTTTGTCGAAAGCATCAACTTTCTTCTTCTCCTTCTTCCTTTCTGCACCCATTACACACAATTACACACTTTTGGGGAAAAGAGTTCACTTCTTAAATCCAACATTAATTGAGAAAGTTACATATTTAATGACGTTACAGAGGGTGATTCTTGGATTGCGTAAGTGGTTTTCCTGAACCATTAAAGAAGAAAGGGAGAAAAATGGGGTTTGAAGGAAAATGTTTACAAATACTCCATAATTCATAATTGAACATTTAAAATTTAAAATTTAAAATTCAAAATTCAAAATTCAAAATTCAAAATTCAAAATTCAAAATTCAAAATTTAAAATTTAGTTTTTAAAAATAAAGAAGTCATAAAATGACAAATATCTCTTCTCATATATTTTTAAAATAATAAAATAAAATATAAGTATAAGGATAAAATTGGAATAAAATAAAATGACAGTTAAGAGGGGAATCTTGTTTATATATACTAGCAGGAACACAAGCGCTCCCGTGCCTGTGTATCCGCATTTTTTTTTATTAACATTGTTTGATATATATATATATATATATATATATATATATATATATATATATATATATGTTTGATATTAAAATTTGAATAAATGATGTTATTATTCGTACACTTATATTAAAATTTATAGTACGTTTTAATAAATATGAAACATATGTGATGTCTATGGTCAATAATCAACCGTCAAAGCATATTCATCCGTTGAAAAAAAACCAATTTCTGCACTTAAGATATAAGAATATGTGTTGTTGCTTTGATAACATCTATTTGTGTTCAACCATGGAGACAAACAATAAAAAGGGTGAGGATCAGTAAGAAATGGTGAAAATACTTTCTAGGAATGCGAGAAACACCAATAATAATTTATTAAGTTGTTGCTTTGATCGTATCATAGAGAGACAAATAATAAAATTTACTTTAAATCACCTATGACTGACCCTTAAATATAAAAACATGCATGTATATGGTGGTTAACTTTACCACACCACCGCTGTTACATCCTCCTTTCTCTCTTCCTCGCATACTCCAACAATCTCCCACACGATTCCTGCCACCATACCTTCAAAACACTGCACCATGCAAATCACCTTCACTGCATGCCATGCGCTTTCTTCTCTGCCATCCACCTCATTCAATCAGCGAATGACTCAACTCTTTCAGATGCATGTCCCATGTGAAGCATACTTCGAGGTATAGGGGCTTAAAACTAGAATACTTCATTTTGAAGTATGTGCACTGGACTAACAAAAACAACATTCTATTAAATAGTATCACTTTTAAATAATAAAAATTAAAAAGTAATCAAATATGAATAAAAACAGGCATAACTTGCTCGAGGTTAAGAACAGAGGTTGAGAGTATGAGGTTCAGAAAAAATTATCACTTTTTCTTTCTCTCGCACATGCAAACATTTGTTCCGATAGTTCCTCTCCCTTTGGGTTCTCCTTTATCTTCAAATTTAGATATTCTCTGACTCTGAGGGACACTTCTCAACTCTTTGGTGAGTATTTGTATTTTAAATTTGGGGAACTTTCTATTCATCTGATTGCTTCGGTGTTGACAATGGAATAATAATATAGATGTGAATTATCTCTTTCTTGGTTTAAAAAATCTTGAACTCGCGTTGCCTCCTTGCGTCCTGAATCTCTTATTGGCTTCCTTTCCTTTTCGTTGCTTTATAAAATGAGACCGGTGAGAGTAGGAGAAGAACATGGAGCGTGAAGGAAGAAGGTTCAAGATGTGTCAAAATTTATGAGAATTTTTTTCTCTCTATAGTCTGAATATAAAAGAGAAAAGAGAGCGGATGTAACCGTAAAAACTATCAATATTTTAAAATTTAAATTTAAAATTGAAAATTGAAAATTGAAAATTTTGACAATTTAAAAAATTTTAAATTTTTTAAAATTTAAAATGTTTCGAGAAGACTTTAAGGTTTGAAAATTTTTAAATTTTAAATTTTTTGAAAATTTAAAATTTAAAATTTTTCAAAAATTAAAGTGGTTCAAAAAGGAGATAGGGTTTGAAAATTTGAAAAAGTTTAAATTTAAAAATTTTAAAAAATAGAAAATATTTTGTATTATAAATCTATACCTATATGAAGGGTTTCTTCTCTTTAACTTTCTTAACTTTTTTCATATTTTATCTTTACATCAATATTTGATTTTATTTTATTATTATAAGCATTGACGTCATTTTTTTAAAAATTTTTAAACTTTTCAAAATTTTTAAAGTTTTTCGAAAAGGTTTGAAAATTTGAAAAATTTAAAATTTTTTAAATTTCAAACCTTTTTGAAACACTTCAAATTCCAACAAATTTTAAATTTTAAAAAAATTTAAATTGTCAAAATTATAAAATTTTTAAAATTATAAAATTTTCAAAATTATAAAATTTTCAAACCTTTTCGAAACACTTGAAATTTAAAAAAAAATTATCAAAAAATTTAAATTTCAAAAGATTGTAAATTTTCAAAATTTTTAAAATTTTCAAACCTTTTCAAAACACTTCAAATTTCAAAAAAATTTAAATTTTAAAATTTTTAAACTTTAAAAATTTCAAAATTTCAAACCTTTTCGAAAGATTTCAAATTTAAAAAAATTTTAAATTTTAAAATTTTTAAAATTTAAAAATTTCAAACCTTTTCGAAACACTTCAAATATTTAAAAAATATTAAATTTTTAAAAAAATTTAAATTTTTCAAATTTTCAAACTTTCAAAAAATTTTAAATTTTCAAAAGATTTTAAATTTTCAAATTTTCAAAATTTTTAAATATGTTCAGAAAATATTTTTAAAATAAATATATAAATGAAAAAAAATTGAAAATATATATGTAAATGAAAACAAATTGGGATTCACTCTTAATTTTTTTTAGAATAATTTAATTACATTGTGTAACGTTTCATTCGTATTTGACACTGCATCATGAAGTTATGAGTGGGTTTCCCTTTTATGAAAGAAAAAAAAAATGTTCTAACAATATTTCTAAATGGAATCCCTCATATTGAAAACCAACTACCGCTGCTTTACCATTCTGCAACAGTTCTACACTGGTGGCCCATTTGTTGTCGCATTGAACAACTCCTTCATCGTCTGTGGCTGTGGCGAGTCAATCAATATCGTCAACTCTGTTACCACTGCCATCCATTCCACCCTCGATGTCGACTCCGAGTCCGTCATGGCACTCAACCCTGACAATTGCAACGGTACGTTTTTTTCCTTTTCAATATTTTATTCAATGAACAAAATTCTACGACTTTTTTGTTGTTGTTTTGATTAAACTGTTATCTTCGTGTGTTTTATGGGTTATTATCATCATACAATGTTAAAGATATGCAAAAATAAAATAAAAAAAAGTAAATTCAAACATTGCATTTTCATCTTCTACTTTATAATTCAAAAACAACACTTACTGGTTGGGTTCGTGGTTCTGGAACGAAAATACTTATTCGTGGTTCTGGAGCGAAAAACCTGGATTCGTGGTTCTGGAGCGAAAAACTTGGATTCGTGGTTCAGGAACGAAAAAACTTGGGTTCGTGGTTTTTGAATTTTGAATGTGAAAATACAAAAAAAAAAAAAGTGTTTGATGGAAAAACAGATACAATTGTGTAATGTGTCTTATGTTATTATACCTTTTGATTTTTAAAAATAATGTTATTTGTTCTCTTATTGTACCTTAAGATATAAGATATAAAATTAAAACGATTAACAAAATTACGTATATATCCTCTCATATATTTTTAAAGTAATAAAATAAAATATAAATCCAAGGATAAAATTGGAATAAAATTATGGAAGTTAAAAAGGAGAATCCCTTTATATATAGGTATAGATATAGTTATAGATGATATAGATAAACTTAATAGTTAAAGTAATTCCATGAAAATAAAAATAAATAAAAATATTCATTACAAATAAATATATATATTCTTTTTCATTTTTACTTTTTTATTCTAAATTTAAACAATTTCACTTTACTCTTTTTTTTCATGTTTCTTTCATTTCTCCTTTTTTGGCTCCAATAATTAATTAATGTTTATAGATTTTAAACAAACAAAGATTTACAAGAAAATACAAAGACTAAAAAAATCACCCATTTTAAAAGAATAATTAATAATTTTAAATTCTAAAAAGTGAAAAAGGCGTGTACTCACATAATATTGACACACAAAAACACACCTAAGGAGAATTAAAAGGAGAGGAAAAGAAATGGCACGAAGATATGAAAGAGCAAATTTTATAAGAAAATGGTATATAAGAAGATGGTAAGAAAAAACAAAGATTTATTATTCTCTTGTGTATGTTTACATCACTCCGTGTAGACTTTTTCTCTCCAACTTACAAGCTAATTATGTAAGGATCCACTAATCATGGATTCTATCATTATTAAATTAATTGCATACAATATTGTACAATAACGTACAATAATTGCATACAATAAATTACGTACAATTTGATAATTATTATTTCCTTAATACTCCCCTTGAAATTGGTAGGTGAAGATCATGAACCCCCAACTTGTGTTGTAGCGTCAGAAAATGTTCCTTGCCCAGTGTCTTTGTAAAAATATTTGTGAGCTGGTACTGTATCGGTACATATGAAGGACTGATTATCCCGACATGTAATTTTTCTCGCATAATGTGATAGTCTATCTCAATGTGTTTTCTGTGTTAATGAAATACTGGGTTTGCTGCTATATGTAATGCCGCTTGATTGTCACAAAAAAGTTGAACTGACAAGTTACATGGCACCTTTAAGTCCTGCAACAGATATCGCAACCAAAATATCTCCAAACAAGTATTGGCCATCGCCCGGTATTCTACTTCTGCAGATGATTTTGATACGTTTGTCTATTTTTTTGACTTCCATGAAATAATAGAAGAACCAAGAAAAATGCAATACCTAGATACTGATCTCCGAGTTGTCTGACAACCTCCCCAATTTGAGTTGCAATAAGCTGTAAATGTCAGATTGTTCTCGGATGGAAATAGTAGTCCTTGTCCCGGTGATCCTTTGATTTACTTTAGGACTCGAATTGCGACATCCCAATGAGGTTTCTGTGGAGCATGTATATGTTGACTTAGGGTCCGAACCGAAAATACTATGTCAGACTGAGTAATCGTGAGGTATATCAATCGTCCCACAAGTCACCTGTATCTGACTGGATCTTTTAATAACTCTCCATCGTCTGGTGTGAGTTTTAGGTATTGCTCCATTGAAAATTTTTCTGGATGAGCACCTGTGGGTCTCGTATCCTGCAAAATATCAAGTGCATATTTTCTTTGTGACATGTAAATCAGCTTTGGAACGGGAAAATTCAATTCCTAGAAAATATTTTAAGTTTCCAAGATCTTTAATGCGAAATTGTTGTAATAGACCGTCTTTAACACGTTGAATTTTGGTTAAATCATTTCCTGTCAAAAGAATATCGTCCACATAAATCAAAAGGGCAGTAAATGATGAGTTATTCTGTCTTGTGAATAAAGAGTAGTCCGTCTTGGACTGTTGAAATCCTGCAGATTTAATCACATGAGAAAATGTTGAAAACCATGTCCGGGATGCCTGTTTGAGATGATAAAGGGATTTGTTGAATCGACATACAATGTTCTTCCCTTGTCAATGATGTCCGGGTGGCAAGTCCATGTAAATAATTTCATGCAATTTGCCATGTAAGAAGGCATTTTGCACATCTAGCTGGTGAATAAACCAATTTCTGGCTGCTGCAATGGTGAGGAGACACCTCAAAGTTGTTAATTTCACTGTTGGTGAAAAAGTTTTAGAATAGTCGACACCTTCAATTTGAGTGTACCCCTTTGCGACAAGGCACGCCTTATATCTATCGACGTTGCCATCTGAGTTGTACTTTATTTTGTAGAATGGGAAAACATCTTCATGGAAGGTGACATCCCGACATGTCAAAAAGTACCTGCATCTATATCAAATAATTTGTATCCTTTTTTATTGAGAGGATAACCAATGAAGATGCATTGTTGAGCACGCGGATCAAATTTTTGCTTAGATGAAACAACAGTTGTGTAACAAAGGCAACCAAAAGTTTTTAGGTAAGAAAGTGAAGGTGGGCGATTAAATATCATCTCAAAGGGTGATTTATTTTTTAGTAAAGGTGATGGCAAGCGATTAATGATATATGTGGCAGTTAAAACACATTTCCCCCAAAATTCTAATGGTAAATGGAATTGAAATAGGAGGGCTCGTGCTGTGTTTAAAAGGTGTCTATGTTTGCGTTCTACTACTCTATTTTGTTAAGGAGTGTAGGTGCAAGTGCGTTGACATTCAATACCTTTTTTGAGAAAAAATTATGCATTGAAATAAATTCCAATCCATTGTCAATGCGGATGGTTTTAATAGATGCCTGAAATTGATTTTGTGCAAATGTAATGAATGATTCTAAGAGATGTTGGGTTTCAGACTTTTGATTCATAAGAAATATCCAAGTACTATTGATCAAGGTTGATCAAGTGCTTTGATGTTTCCAAAATCCTTGGTGTTTGATGGAAGGCTGGAGTTGCTGCTTGTGTGTGTGGGTTCTGGGTAGATTAAAGTGTAATCCACTCCTTGTTTGAATCTAAAACTGATTTGAATCAAAACCTCTTTGAAAAAGAGTGTTTTCCAAACAAGTGGAAAAACAACCTATTGTTTTGTTGTTTGACACTTAGTGGTTTTTGAAAAGGGTTTGAAGCTATTTGACTTGGTTGACTTTGCTGTCAAACCAATTCAATCGGTTGTTTCGAGAATTCAACCGATTGTTTTTTGAAAATCTATAACAGAATTTTGTTATGCTTTCTAAATCAACTTTAAATGATTTATAACTGAATATGCTCCTGCTTTAAATGTTTTTAACTAACCTTTGGAGTGTAAATAGGTTGTTTTACGCTCCTAAAGGCAATGGAACAATTTTGAGAATTTAGTTGTGCCAAATTACTTTCAAGCTTTCAAGATTTACATCAAACTTTTGGATTCTCAAAAAGGGAGTGGAAGAGAATTGCTTTGTGCTCTTTCATTTTGGATTTTGATCAGGTGTAATCCTTTCTCTATCTTTTGTATTTCTGGAATTGTTGTGTAAGTGCAGAATCAAAGGGTGTTATGATTTTTGTGGTGCGGTTTGCCAAAGGAAGTGTGTTTCTTGAGGGGATCAAGGTCATTTCTTTGGTGTGTGGTGTTGTAATCTGGTTTTGATTGCATAGTAAATACCCAGAGGTTTCTGGGGAATGGATGTAGCTTTTGGGATAAGAGTGAACCAGTATAAATTGCTTGTGTGCTTTTCCCTCTCCCTTATCTCTTTAAATTTATGTTTTTAATTTGTTTTAATCTCTGCTGATAAAAACAACTGATTGATTCGTAGAAACAACTAGTTATTTTTTTTTATATGAACTTAAACAATTTTGTTTCTTTGATTCCTTGATTCCTTTCTTTGTAATTTTGCATTGGCTTTCATTATACCTTCAAAGTTTTCGAAAATATTTTATAAAAAATTTACCCCCCTCTTGTTTAAGGCCATATATTCTAACAATTGGCATCAAGAGCTAAGTTCTTGAAAATCATTCAAGTTTTCGATCCTAAATCTTTTACTTATGGTTGAAAAATTACCTTTTGGGGAGGGTGCCTCAATAAATAGGCCACCTTTGTTTTGTGGTTTGAATTACCAGTTTTGGAAGGTAAGGATGAAAATCTTTGTTGAATCACTAGATAGAGAAATTTGGGATGCAATTGAACATGACCCTTTTATTCCTAAGTTTGAAAAGGATGGTGTTTTTATTGAAAAACCATGGTCCTAATGGATTGATGCAGAAAATAAAAAGGCCAAGTTTGATTGCATTGCTAAGAATATCATCACCTCTGCCTTAAATTCTGATGAGTTTTTCAGGGTCTCACAATGCGGATCTGCTAAGGAGATGTGAGATACTCTAGAAGTAACTCATGAAGGTGTTGAACCAAGTGGTATTCAAGGTTTTGAAGAATCCAAATCCTTTGAAGGATGATGAAGCCTCTGCTTTGCTTGATGCTGCTGTGCTGGTTTAATGTTTTTTTTTTTTGGGTAGTTTAAATGTTGTAATCCACCCTTAGATTAAATCTCAAAGCACTTAACATCTCAATCTTTAAACAAAGTAAAGTGTTTTTCAAACTAAGTTGAAACAACCGATTGTTCTGTCAAAACAACCGATTGTTTACACTTAGATGTTTTGAGAAAGTTTGAAAACTGTTTTTGAATGAAGAAAACTGTTAAGTAACAAAACAACCGATTGATTCGAGGAAACAACTGATTGTTTGTTCTGGAACCTTAACAGAAAAACTGTTTTCTTTGACTGAGCTTTAAATGATTTGAAACTGAATACGCTCCAGTCATTAAATGCTTTGACCAATCTTTTTGAAAGCAATTATGGGTTTGTAAAGATTTGATAACAAACTTTCTTTATATAAATTTAGAAAAACTGTTTTAAATAGAAGAATGCTTTTGACAAAGTTTTTCTAAGAGAGTTTTCAAAGAGTTGAGATTGCTTAAGAGCTTAAGGGATTGATCAAGGTGCTGGAATAGGATTCTACTTGTATTGATTTCAGATCTTCATCTGTAACAAGTGTAATCTGTGTAAACTGCTGAAACATTTCTTGTGTGTATTGTTGCTGAGATTGGCTGTGTGTTCTTGAGGTGTTCAAGATCAGCAATCTTAGTGTTGGCCAAGGAGAGTGTGTGTCTTGAGGTTTTCAAGGTCATTCTCTTGGTTGTTGTGTAAGTGATCAGGGTGTGATTGCTTAGTGGATTTCCTCAGGGGTTCTGAGAAGACTGGATGTAGCTCTGGGTTGGAGTGAACCAGTATAAACAACTGTGTACAATCTCTCTATCCCTTACTCTTTAAAATTCAGTTTGTTTGTTGTTTGTTGATATAAACAACCGATTGTTTCGAAGAAACAACCGATTATTTTTCTGACAGTGTAGTTTTGCTTACTGTTTTGGCTAACTAAATTGCTTAATCAATTGGTTTCTGAGATAAATTCATTCTAGCTTCAAAAAGTTTGCGAAAACCTCTTTAAACAATTCACCCCCCCTCTAGTTTAAAGCCATAATTTCTAACAGAAGGAACTAACGATGTAAAGAGGACAAGGAAACATACTCTAATCCAAGAGTATGAGATGTTCAAAATGCTTAAAGGAGAATTAATTGCTGATGTGCAAAAGAGATTCGCTCATATTGTCAATCACCTTATGAGTCTTGGAAAGGTCTTTGGCAAAGAAGAGTTGAACATCAAGATCCTCAAGTGTCTTGATAGATCTTGGCAACCTAAAGTCATGACTATCTCAGAATCTAAAGACTTGACATCTTTGACTACAACTTCTTTGTTTGGAAAGCTTAGGGAGCATAAGTTGGAGATGAATAGGCTCAATGTTCAAGAGAGTGAAGATAAGCATATGAGAAACATTGCTTTGAAAATTCCCAAGAACAAGATCAGCCAAGATTCAAGTGATGAAAGTGAGGAAGAAACCCTTAGCTTGTTGTCCAAGAAATTCAGCAAGTTCTTGAAGAAGAAACGTAATAAAGACTCCAACCAAGAAAGGTATAGTAGCAAGAAACCTAGTGATTTCAATGCTAACAAATGTACATGCATTGGTTGTGGTGAACAGGGACATATAAAGGCTGAATGTCCTAATAAAGAAAGCAAAGAAAGAAAGCCTATCAAGAAGGGTGAGAAGAAGAGCAAATTGAAAAGAGCCTACATTGCATGGGATGACAATGATGTGTCATCATCAATCTCCTCATCAAGTGAAGATGAAAAGGCCAATCTATGTCTAATGGCCAAAGGAGAAGATGATGCAAGTAGTGTAAGTTCCTGCACTTCTTTAAATGCTGAAAATTATAGTCAACTTCTTGAGGCATTCCAAGAAACACATGAAGAAGCTAACAAATTGGCTCTCTTGAATAACAGGTGGAAAGGTATGAATAATTGGCTTGAAAACAGAGTCAAAACACTGGAAGAAGAGTTGGAAAGTCTAAAATTGATTTTGAAAATCTGGATTTGATTTACAAGAACTTTTCTTGCATGTGTGACTCAAAAGTTTGTGAAAATTGTGAATCTCTTGAAAAGGTTAACTATCTTGTAAAAAATGTGGATAAACTTTCAAAGGGAAAATCCAACTTTGAGACTGTCTTGGCAACTCAAAATTGTGTTTTTGGAAAATCTGGTTTAGGATTTAATCCACAGAGCAAGAAGAATGGGATTTCAAAACCTTTTTCAACAGTACCAGAAAAACAACTGATTGAAAAATCGAAACTACTGGTTGTTACATGTTTTTATTGCATGAAAAGGGCCACTCTGTTAGGTTATGCAAAATTAGGAAATTTGTTTTGCTAAAGGTGTTATGAGATGGATTCCTAAGAATTCTGAAGTTCCTAATGATCATATTAATGTGAAAGGACCCAAATTTGTAAGGGGACCAAATCTTGCTGCTTGATTTTACCTCTTATAGGGCTACTTGATGGAAAATATGGAGATGTGGTACCTGGACAGTGGCTGTTCCAAGCACATGACAGGAGATAAATCAAAGTTTGTGAGCATCAATTACAAGCAAGAAGGGCATGTGACCTACAGAGACAACAACAAAGGAAAGATTCTTGGAAGAGGCACCATAGGAGACAAGAACAACTTCTTGGTTCATGATGTCTTGTATGTGGAAGGTCTCAAGCATAGTCTACTCAGCATTAGCCAGCTGTGTGACAGGTTATCAAGTAACCTTCAAGCCAAACTCTTGTGAGATTTGCCTACCCAATTCACAGGAAGTAGTGTTGATTGGTAAAAGGGTCAACAATGTTTATCTTTTAGATATCTCTCATCCTACATCTATAGGTTGTCTTCTATCCAAACATGAGGAATCTTGGTTATGGCATAGAAGAATAGCTCATGTTCACATGCATCATTTGAATAAATTGATTTCTAAAGATCTTGTGATAGGGTTACCCAAACTCAAGTTTAAGAAATACCACATATGTGAAGCATGCCAAAAGGGGAAGCAAATTAAGCATTCTTTCAAACTGAAAAATGTTGTTTCTACCTCAAAACCCCTTGAGCTGCTGAACATGGATTTGTTTGGTCCTTCAAAAACCATGAGTCTTGGTGGAAATTACTATGCTCTTGTTGTTATTGATGATTTTTCTAGGTATACATGGACACTGTTCTTGGAATCAATGAGTGATGCTTTTTCTGCATTCAAGAAGCTTGCTAAAAGATTGTAGAACACATGTTGCAGCAACATAGGTTCCATTAGAAGTGATCATGGAGGGGAGTTTCAAAATGAAAAATTCAGCACCTTTTGTGAAAAGTGGGGAATCTTTCATAACTTCTCTTCACCAAGAACTCCTCAAAAGAATGGAGTAGTGGAAAGGAAGAATATATCCCTTGAATAACTTGCAAGAACCATGCTGAGTGAATCTTCCTTACCCAAGTACTTTTGGGCTGATGCAGTAAGCACTTCTTGCTATATGATGGATAGAGTGCTTATAAGGCCAATCTTGAAGAACACTCCATATGAACTTTGCAATGGAAGGAAGCCAAACATCAGTCATCTAAAAGTGTTTGGATGTAGGTGCTTCATTCTGAACAATGGGAAAGAAAGCCTGGGCAAGTTTGATGAGAAAGCTGATAATGGCCTCTTTATTAGCTATTCTTCAACTAGCCATGCCTATAGAGTCTATAACAAGAGGCTAATGATTGTAGAAGAATTTGTTCGTGTTGTTTTTTATGAATCTAACCTTGCAGATAAGGAATCTTCGAAGAATCGGGCAGAAGAAGATGAGCAGAACATCATTCTGCAGAAGCTGGAATCCTGTATAGAAAAACAACCGATTAATTCTGTGAAACAACTGGTTGAAATTTTGTAGCAGGATGAGTTGCCCAAAGAGTGGAGGATTCCAAGAGATCTTTTGGTGGATAACATCATTGGGCAAATTCAGAAGGGTGTTTCTACATGTAGTACTGTCTCAAGCAATTGCAAGCACATGGCGTTTGTCTCCCAAATTGAACCAAAGTCAGTTGAAGAAGCTCTTAATGATGATAAGTGGATTGCTGCCATGCATGAGGAGCTTAATCAATTCACAAGAAATGATGTATGGTTTCTTGTTCCTAAGTCATACCGGATGAACATCATTGGAACCAAATGGGTCTTTGATAGGTGCCTAATTTTTGTAATATTTCATATTAAAATATTGGCACTTATGAGTATTAATTGTTAATTTACATATAAAATAATCCCTAATTTATGAATTTATACCTTTTTACATTTTTTATGATCTTTAATTGAATAAGAGCATTTTATTCCCAAATTTGGTGTTAATTCCAAGTTTCTAGAAAAGAATGGAGATTTGGACTAAAAAAGAATGATATATGCTAAAAGGAGAAAGTTAGAAGGCCCAGAATGCATAAAAGAGAGAAAAAAGTTCAACTCAGCAGCGAGAATGCGTCATATTAATTAGGCTATTTTTATGTTTTTATCATTAAGCTCATGAGTGTGATGCAGGAAGTCACCTAACCCTAGTAGATTAGGTTAAATAGGGTATAGGCACAACCCTAGGGTGCCAGATTGAGAGAAAAACACCATAGAGTGAATTGTAACCCAATTGGGAGAATGGAAGGTACTAGAAGTATGCGTGGCTAATTCTGTCCTTTGGGATTGGGAGTAATCTGCTCGAACTCTTATGTATTGAGGTGATATCTTATATTAAAATATTCAGTTCTTGATTGATTATTGGTATTGTTGTTTTACTTTTAATTTTTTTTGACAAATTGAGAATCTTAAATTTGACTAGAAAGTTCTTTTAGGGTTCTGACCTTGTAGTGGACAGAGACTCACAGAGAAGACCTCGGTGATCGGACATCGGTACCCGCGTCAGGTAGCTCAACTCAGCTATTGGGCCAGGATGATGGGCCACGCGTTTGGACTCAGGTATTTGCATAATAACCTGCATTCATGCATTCGATATAATCCTTCGCGTATATAAAGGCTTGGTTGGCCAGCAAAAGGTGTCAAGGGATCTAGGGGTGCATTTAGCGCATTTAGGCCCGCATAGGAAAAGCATTCTGGGTAAGCCCAAGTGCGTTAGGGTTTATGGAACGTTATGCATGCATGGTGCGCAGGGTCGCAATTAGTTGTTTGTTGCATGGTATAATCTTAAGGATAGGAGCGTACATATGTGATTACTTGTGGTCTACACCTTAAAGATAAAAGATAATAGTCTCAGTTATATTCCAATTGAGATTTTATTCTCTCTAGAGCAATTGCACATGTTATACGTAAAAGCAGGTAAATGTACTTGAAAACAGATTGGACCCCGGGAGTGGGGGCCTTAGTTGGTGCCCAGGTGGTTATTCTATTAGGGTTGTTGCACTCCCAGGAGATAGAGTTCTACGCAACTGTGTTGTTAAGCTTACACGCACTGTAACAGAATGCAGCTGCGCTATTAAGATTACACACACCGTAACAGAATTCTCTCCCATTGAATATTCTCTCACTAGAGATAAGATTCTCGTATGGGAAGTTGGTTACCAGTGGTAACCTAATGACACTCTATAAAAGGGGCTTAAGGTCCCAGGTGAAGGTACGCAATTCTGAATACACTTTTTGAATACTAAAGCTATCTGTTTCTTATTCTTTGATAAGCCCTTACTCACTTGATCGTCGGAGTGTGACCGGCTGTAAAGGCGCCCTCTGTCTCAACAGGAACAACATCCAAACAACCAAGGAAGGCACAAATTCTAATGGAGATAGGCAGAGTCAGAACCAGTCATCGGAGTCAATCAGCGGCCAAGTCAACCGGCAAGAACAGACCTAAACAATAATACTTAACATATTTGAGTGCTAGAAATAGACTTGAAATGTTAATTGCTATTAACGTATGAGCTTTGTTCTAAGTTGTTCTTATAATTATGCGAGGGATCGAGAGTTAGGGAACATTATTAAGAATTTTATATGCGAGAAATCGATATAAATGATTTTTATATGGGCATCAATTTCAATCAAAGAACTTAATATTGACATGCTAATCAAAATACATGAGAGTGAGAAAGATGAAACCTAATCCTTATTTTTCTAACATGAAGCAACCAATTCTTTGTTTGTTTTCTTATTGATCATCACCAACACAACTACTTTCAACACACTTTTAATTGTTTTGTTCTATATTTAGCGATTATTGTACTTGATAATTCACTGTTCCTTGTGGGATCGATATCCGTCCTTACAGACAATTATTACTTCTGACAAAGCGGTGCACTTGTCGTAAAATATCATCAAGATTTTGGCGCTCTTTACGGGAACAAGTTTGATTTGTTTAGTATAATTTTCTAAATATTGTTAATTGTTTTGATTTATTTTTATTGTTTTATTTTTGGTGATTTGTTATTCTGTTTTTATTAGTTTAATTCTTATTTCTTTTAATTGCTTTTAATTGTTTTTATTATTTTCAGATTTATTTTAATTTTTCTTTTGATTTTGTTTTTGTTTTATTATATTTTATTTTAGTTTTTTTTATAGGTTTAGTTCTGTAGTTTTATTTAGGTTTACGTAATTTTTATTTATTTATTTTAATTAGTTATTTATAATTTTTAGTTGTTTTTTAAATTTTATTATTTTCTTTTATTTTATTCTTAGTTTTTATCTTACGCAAGTTTTTTTTCTATCTATATATTCTGTTTTAGTTTTTTTAGTTACCTAGTTATTTAAGTCTGTTTTATTTTTAGTTTTTATATATTATTCTTGTTTTATTTATTTTATTTTTCTCTTTGATAAAAAAAATTAGTTTTATTATTTTATTTTGTCTTTAGTTTTTATTTTACATAAGTTTTTATTTTATTTATATTTTTTTCTCTTTTCTGAATATTTTTGTTATATTTTTTCTTAGAGTCATTTTAGAGTTTTATTCTATTTTGTTTTTGTTTTATTTTATCTTTAAGTTTTAATTTGTAGTTTAGGCAGTTATTTTAGTTAGCTATTTAAATTTTTGTTTATTTTTAAAATTTCTGAAAAAAATATAAATAAAATATAAAATATAAATACTCTGTTTCTTTTTTCACTAACAATATATTTCAGGAAAATAACATGACATAAAATCAAGCACCACTCCTTAGGAGGACACTTGGAGATTATGTCATGTATTAAGGGCCAAGACATTTTTCTAGTATTGCCATACCCGCTAACGCCAAGGCCTTGCAAATAAAACCCAATTTTCTCACTCTCATTAGGGCCTATCAATTTACAACAATGGAACATGATGATCCATATTCACATTTGGATACATTCTATGAATTGGTAGAAACAATGCGTTTTCAATCAACTGATATTAAAATTGTTTATATGTGCTTGTTTCCTTTTTCATTGGCAGGAAAAGCAAAGGAGTGGCTCAAATCACTTCCAAATCAGAGCCTCACTAGCTGGAAGGATGTATAGAGGAAAAATTTTTGCAAAGATTTTTTCCAATCTCTCGCTACATCAAAGCAAAGTTTGAAATTTCTATGTTCAGACAAGGAGCAAATGGATCATTCTGGGAGACATGGGAAAGGTTCAAGATGATATTGAGAAAATGCCTAAATCACGGGTTTGAAGATATTGCTCAACTGAACATATTCCTAAATGGTCTCAGATTTGACATAAAGATGCTCCTAGATGTTGCAGCTAGTGGCACAATGATGACTCTTGATGCAGAACAAGCAACAAGGATTATTGATGCATTGGCATCAACTGATTCTCAAGCCCAGTATGATGAACGAAGTATTCAGAAGAAAGGGTGGTTAGATGATGCACTATTGGCTCAAAATAAAATGTTGACACATAGATTGAGTAGCTAACTACACAAATGTCTAAATTACCTTAACAATTACATGTTGTTCATTCATCTCAAAGTCAGAGTCAAGAACTAAGGTGTGAATTGTGTGAAGGTGATCATTCCAATGGGCATTGTGCTTATCAGAGTACTTCTTCTGAAGAAATGTTTTTTTACATGTAAGATCAAGGAGAGCAACTTTTCAATAACATCAACTACTAGATCTTTCGTCCCAAGAGAGAATGAGCAAACTGGAAGATATTACGGATAAATCTACACAAACCATGTTGGTCATTCAGAAGAATGTTGGGAATTTGGAGACACAAGTTGGGCAAATTGTACAAGAGTTGATGGAACTCAGGGAGAAATGTGAGTCAGTCACTACTAGAAGTGGAATAGTTGTAGGAAGGGGGATTGGTGATAATCTACAAAGTGAGGAAAGAAAAATTGAGAGGGAAGAGAAAAAAGAAGAGAAGGAAGAAAAAACCAGGAGTGAAGAGGGAAAAGAGAAAGAAAAAAAAATGAGAGGATACAAGAAGAAAAGAAAAAAGAGAAAAATGAGAATGAAAAAAGAAGTTTTCCAATTTTAGATTTACCTTATCCACACACTCCCTCAAGAAAGAATATAGAAGGATAGTTTATCAAATTCTATGAAATTCTAAAACAACTGGAGATAAGTATTCCTTTCACTGAAGCTTTGGAACAGATGCCTACTTTTGCCAGATTTATAAAGGATCTATTGACCAAAAAAAGAAGATTAAAGGATCAAGGAATTGTGGAACTAGAAGCAAGATGTAGTGCCATTATTCAAAAATCATTACCACAAAAGTCTAAAGATCCTAGGAGTTTTACTTTGCTAGTCACAATAGGAAATTTTACAGTGGGTAAAACATTGTTAGATCTTGGGGCAAACATTAATCTCATGCCGCTATTTACGTTGAAGAAAATTGGAGATGTTGAAATTTTGCCTACGAGGATGACATTGCAATTAGCTGACAGATCAATAAAATATCCACATGGAATAGTTGAAGATCTTTTGGTAAAGGTAGACAAATTGTATTTCCCAGTTGATTTTGTGATCATGGACATAGAGGAAGATGTTGAAGTACCTCTCATTCTTAGACGTCCATTTATTAAAACTACAAAAATTATGATTGATGTGGATGAAGGAAATTTGAAGGTTCGAGTGCAAGATGAAGAAGTTAGCTTTGATGTATTTGAAGCAATGAAACATCCGATTGATCAAAGAGATTGTTTTAGGATGGATGCACTAGATGAACTATATTTGGAAAATCACAGACAAATATCTGTAGATGATTCGTTGATGAAAGCAGTCCTAAATAATAATGATAATTTAATGGACTGGGAGGATAAGGAAGTCAAGGAATGTTTGCAAGATCTGGAAAAGGCAAAAGATATAGTGAGGGATTTTTAATGAATTGGAGTTGAATAAAGCCAACACTCGTCAGAAAATAGAGTTGAAACAGTTGCCAGCTCATTTGAAATATGTTTTTCTTGAAGAAAATTGGGAGAAGGCAGTTATCATAAGCAACAATTTATCCAAAGAGGAAGAACAAATAGTAATAGAAGTGCTGAAGGCAAATAAAGAAGCTATAGGATGGACATTTGCTGACTTGAAAGGTATAAGCCTGTCATATTGCATGCATAAAATTCACATGGAGCAAGATTTCAAACCCGTAGCTCAACCACCAAGGTGCTTAAATCCTTCCATGAAGGAGGTTGTTAGAAAGGAAGTACAAAAGCTTTTAGAAGCAGGAATGATTTATCCCATTTCAGACAATTCGTGGGTTAGTCCGGTACAGGTGGTATGACAGTTATTTATAATGAAAAAAATGAATTAATTGCTACAAGAACTGTTACAGGATGGAGGATGTGCATTGAATATAGGAAACTGAATCAAGCTACGCGAAAAGATCATTATCCATTACCTTTTATGGATCAAATGTTGGAAAGATTGACAAGTAAAGCATATTATTGTTTTTTGGATGGTTATTCAGGATACAATCAAATTGTGGTTAATCCAGAAGATTAAGAGAAGACAAAATTTACTTGCCTATTTGGCATTTTTGCTTATCGAAAAATGCCATTTGGGTTATGTAATGCCCCATCAACCTTCCAGAGGTGTATGTTTGCTATTTTTTTAGATATAATTGAGAAATACATTGAACTTTTTATGGATGATTTTTCTGTGTTTGGATCTTCTTTTGATGATTGTTTAACTAATCTTGACCTTGTACTGAAGAGATGTGTGGAAACAAATCTTGTGCTAAATTGGGAGAAATGTCATTTCATGGTTAGTGAAGGGATTGTCTTAGGCCATAAAATTTCTCATAAAGGGCTTGAGGTAGATAAAGTTACCTCCACCAGTCAACGTCAAAGGAATCATAAGTTTTTAGGGCATGCTAGATTTTATAGAAGATTTATTAAGGATTTCTCCAAGACTTCAAAGCCCCTATGCAACCTTCTCAATAAGGATACTCCCTTTAAATTTGATGATAATTGCTTAGCAATTTTTAATATTTTGAGAGAAAAACTCATCTCTGCACCTATCATAACTGTTCCTGATTGGAAACTTAATTTTGAGATAATGTGTGATGCTAGTGATTATGCAGTAGCAGCAGTCTTAGGACAAAGGAGAGAAAGAAATTTTCAAGTAATACACTATGCAAGTAAAGTTTTAAATGAAACTCAAAGTAATTACACCACAACAAAAAAAGAATTACTTGTTATAGTATATGCACTTGAAAAAATTTGATCTTATTTGATAGGCTCTAAAGTTATTGTTTTTACTGATCATGCTGCAATTAAATATTTATTTAATAAAGCAGATTCTAA
This sequence comes from Phaseolus lunatus, assembly GCA_013389735.1. NCBI lineage: Eukaryota > Viridiplantae > Streptophyta > Magnoliopsida > Fabales > Fabaceae > Phaseolus > Phaseolus lunatus. The sequence continues at coordinate 14,486,645 of CM023864.1, forward strand.
GCCAAGGTTTATACAATGGATACTTTTGTTGCAGGACTTTGATTTGGAGATCAAAGATAAGAAAGGATGTGAGAATAATGTAGCGGATCATTTATCAAGATTAGAAAATGATGAGGTAACCACATTGGAGCCTGAAGTTCTTGTTGAATTTCCAGATGAGAAGTTGCTGGTAATCAATGAGAGGCCATGGTTTGCAGACATGACTAATTTTAAAGCTACTGGAGTAATCCCAGAGAATTTGGACTGGCATCAAAGAAGAAACTTTTTAAGGGATGCAAATCATTATGTGTCGGATGATCCGCATTTATTCAAAATTGGTGCAAATAATTTGCTGAGAAGATGTGTTTCATTAGATGAAGCCAAGAGAATTATATGGAATGCCATAATTCAGCATATGGAGGACACTTTAATGGGGAAAAGATAGCTGCAAAAATTCTTCAATCAAGTTTTTCTGGCCCTCATTGTTTAAAGATATCCATGTGTTAGTACAGAGATGTGGCAGGTGCGAAAGGACAGGAAGCATTTTTAGAAGACATGAGATGCCATTACAAAATATTCAAGAAATTGAGGTTTTTTATTGTTGGGACATTGATTTTATAGGGCCTATGCCATCTTCTTTTTCAAATGAATATATATTAGTGGCAGTTGAGTATGTTTCTAGATGGGTGGAAGCAATTCCAGCACAGCATGCAGATTCCAAGACAGTCATTAAATTTCTTAAAAGGAATATTTTTTTCCAAATTTGGCACTCCAAGAGTATTGATAAGTGATGGTGGGTCTCATTTTTGTAATACCTAGTTGAAGAAAGTGTTAGAGCATTATGGGGTTAGTCATAAGGTAGCATCAACTTACCACCCACAAACAAATGGGCAAGCATAAGTTTCTAATAGAGAAATTAAGAAAATATTAGAGAAAACGGTGGCTGGATAAAGGAAAGATTGGTCAATCAAATTGGATGAAGCTCTGTGGGCGTATAGGACTGCATTTAAAACTCCTACTGCCCTTTCCCCATTTCAATTGATTTATGTAAAAGCTTGTCATCTTACGGTGGAATTGGAACATAAAACATATTGGGCATTAAATCAGTAGGGGAAAAGAGAAAAGTACAAATCTAGGAACTTGAAGAGATGAGATTAAATGCATATAGTTCTTCAAAGATTTGTAAAGAACGCACAAAGAAATATGAAGATTTTGGAAAGAAATTTTCACTCTAGGTGGGCAGTCTGTGCTTTTATTCAATTCTAGAATTAAACTTTTTCCTGAAAAGTTAAAATCTAGATGGTCAGGTCCTTATGTTGTGAAAGAGGTAAAGCCTTATGGAGCAATAGAGTTAGAAGAACCAGAATCACACAAAAGATGGATTGTAAATGGTCAAAGGGTAAAGCCCTACTTGGGTAATGAACAAGAAAACCTCACTATGATAACCCTTTTAGATGACCCTTAAAGGCATAGGCGTCAAGCTATATGACATTAAACGAGCGCTTATTGGGAGGCAACCCAGTCCACTTTTAGTTTTATGTTGTTTTGTTTCCTTTGTTGATTTTATTTTTCAAAAAAAAAAATCATCTATGCCTCCTAATCATTTTGCAGGTTATGTATTTTGACCTGGGGACAAGTTCTATTATTCATGGGGGGCAGATCCAACAAATGAAGCAGGGTCATCTCGAGTTATAGATGAAGATTTTAAGATGGAGCTGGATAACTTCTTAGGAAGAAAGGATTGAACAAAAATATGGTTTTTTCTTTCTAATTTTCTTTTATTTTCAGTTATTTAAATTTTTTATTTATTTTGCGGCTGTTCTGTTTTCTGTTTATTTGTTAGTTTGTTTATTTACTTTTTGTTTTAATTTTCTGTTAGTTGCTTATTTGGTTATTTTTATGTTCTGAATTATTTTTGAATAAATTTCATTTTTAATTTAATTTTTAACTTGTTTTCTAGTTTTATTTTTCTCAAATAAAAAAAAAGAACTAGAATATTAATTTTGAATTGCGGAAAAAAGAATTTGTGTTTAAATATTAAATAGTGAGATGAATTAGACACAGGTTAGAAAAAGAAAATATGATTGAATCCTTATTCAAATGTAGTTGAAATTGTGATACATGAAAATTTAACAGGATGATTGATTAAAATAGAGAATGACAAAACAAAAAGAGGAATGAGGCCAATTCAACCAAGTGAGTGTGTGAACCTTAAACAGTTTTGGAGTTTTACTGATGAATTGACAGTTGTGGTTGCTTAATTTTCATTTTTGTTACATTATAAAAGAGCATGAAGATGATTGAGGCAATTGTTTGTATTAATTAGGAAACCAGGGCCAAATAGCCAACCTTTATCTTATTAGAATTCCATTTTTTTATATATCCCCTTTGTGCCAAGAATTTTTGTTTTTATTGCACTTTAACCTTTGATGATATATTTTCCTACCCTTTAGCATGTTTAAGGAAGGAGAACATAGATGCAATACATATAGAAAAGGGAATGGTTGGATTTGATTGTGAAAGCTAAAAAAAAAAGAGTTGAAAATAGGAAGAATCTTTTCCTATTAAGAAAGAAAAAAGAAAAAAAAAAGAGAGAGAATCAGAAAAAAGGAAAAGAAATAAAAAAGAAAAAATTCATCATGAAAATCATGAAGGGTTAGAAATAAAAAATGAGAAATAGTGTGAAGTTAAAAGAAAATGATGATTATATAACATATATGTTCTCTATAATTGGATTGTAGGTATGTTCTCTATAACATATATGTTATCTAAGAAAAACCAATATTTTTTTGGAATCCCAACCTCATTACAATCCTGGAAAAGACCTCAAGATTCATGTTTCTAATATGTTTGTGATTTGAAGATGAAATGAAAAGCAACTGTGATTTGTTATGATTCAGTGACAATAGAGAGAAAAACTTACCTATGAGCATATGAGAATAAATTCCTTGATGAATCGTCATTTATTTGTTTTGCTTTGATCCTGGAAGTTGATTGTGTTTATATTTTTCTATATTTGAATTTGGAAGCATCATAAGTGTCTAATTTAATTTGTTGTTTAGTGAATTAAGTTATTTTGATATTTAAATTCAAATATATTCATTTACTTTGCTCGAGGACAAGCAAGATTCTAAGTTGGGGAAAGTGATAAGTGCCTAATTTTTGTAATATTTCATATTAAAATATAGGCATTTATGAGTATTAATTGCTAATTTACATATAAAATAATCTCTAATTTATGAATTTATACCTTTTTACATTTTTTATGATCTTTAATTGAATAAGAGCATTTTATTCCCAAATTTGGTGTTAATTGCAGATTTCTAGGAAAGAATGGAGATTTGGACTAAAAAAGAATGATATATGCTAAAAGGAGAAAGTTAGAAGGCCTAGAATGCACAAAAGAGAGACAAAAGTCCAATTCAGCAGCGAGAATGCATCAGATTAATTGGGCTAGTTTTATGTTTTCATCATTAAGCCCATGAGTGCGATACAGAAAGTCACCTAACCCTAGCAGATTAGGTTAAATAGGGGGCTAGAGGCACAACCCTAGGGTGCCAGATTGAGAGGAAAACACCATAGAGTGAATTTTAACCCAATTGGGAGAATGGAAGGTACTAGAAGTATGCGTGGCTAATTCTGTCCTTTGGAATTGAGAGTAATCTGCTCGAACTCTTATGTATTAAGGTGATATCTTATATTAAAATATTCAGTTCTTGATTGATTATTGGTATTGTTGTTTTACTTTTAATTTTTTTTTGACAAATTGATAATCTTAAATCTGACTGGAAAGTATTTTTAGGGTCCTGACCTAAATAACAACACTTAACATATTTGAGTGCTAGGAATAGACTTGAAATGTTAATTGCTATTAACATCTGAGCTTTGTTCTAAGTTGTTCTTATAATTATGCGAGAGATCGATAGTTAGGAAACATTCTTAAGGATTTTATATGCGAGGAATCAATATAAATGATTTTTATACAAGCATCAATTTCAATCAAAGAACTTAATATTGACATGCTAATCAAAATACATGAGAGTGAGAGAGATGAAACCTAATCCCTATTTTTCCAACCTGAAGCAACCAATTCTTTGTCTATTTTCTTATTGATCATCGCCAACACAACTACTTTCAACACACTTTTAGTTATTTTGTTCTATATTTAATGATTATTGTACTTGATAATTCACCAGTCCTTGTGGGATCGATATCCGTCCTTGGGGATAATTATTACTTCTGACAAAGCGGTGCACTTGTCGTAAAAAGTCATCAGTCTTCAGAAACAAGCTGGATGAATCTCGTGTGATAACAAGAAAGAAGGAAAGTCTTATTGCCAAAGGTTACAATCAAAAGGAAGGGATTGATTATGATGAAACCTTTGCTCCTGTGGCCATATTGGAAGCTGTAAGATTGCTGCTTGCCTTTGCCTATATGAGTGGGTTTAAACTGTTTCAAATGGATGTTAAAAGTGCTTTCCTCAATGGAATTATCAAAGAGGAACTCTATGTTTCTCAACCACCCAGTTTTGAGGATCATTTACATCCTAATCATGTATACAAGCTTAAAAAGGCTTTGTATAGTTTAAAGCAAACTCCAAGGCAAGTGGTATGAAAGGCTAAGAAAATTTCTCTTGTCAAATGGCTATAAGAGAGGAAAGATTGACAAGACTTTCTTTATCAAGACGTCAAATTCTGAAATTATCTTGATCCAAATATATGTTGATGACATAATATTTGGTGCTACCAATGATAGTCTTTGGGAAGAATTTGTGGCTGCCATGCAAGAAGAATTTGAAATGTCAATGATGGGGGAGCTTTCTTTCTTTCTTGGACTGCAGGTTAAGAAATCCAAAGATGGAATCTTTCTTAGCCAATCAAAGTACTGCAAAGAAATTTTCAAGAAATTTGAGATGGAGAAATGCAAGGAAGCTAGCACACCTATGCCAAAAAGCTGCTACATGGATGCTGACCTGACTGGAAAGGAGGTAGATCACACTAAATATAGAGGATTGATTGGTTCTTCACTCTATCTCCCCGTAAGCAGGCCGAATATCATTTTCGTTGTATGTCTATGTGCAAGATTTCAAGAAAATCCAAAAGAATCTCAGCTCAAGGTTGCAAAATGCGTTCTTAAGTATCTCAAGGGGACAACCAACGTGGGCTTATGGTATCCTTCTTATTCTCCTATTCACTTAATTGGTTATTCTGAATCTGATTTTGCAGGATGCAAATTGGATAGAAAAAGCACGAGTGGAACTTGCCATATTCTAGGTTCAAGTCTTATTTCTTGGCATAGCAAGAAGCAAACTTGTGTGGCTCTTTCCACTGCAAAGACTGAGTACATAGCTGCCAGAAGTTGTTGTGCACAAATTCTTTGGCTCAAACAACAACTAGAAGATTTTGGGATGAAGATTAGCAAAGTGCCATTGCTATGTCACAACACAAGTGTTATAAACCTCACCAAGAATCAGATTCAGCACTCAAGGAAAAACATATTGAGATTCGACATCACTTTATAAGAGACCATGAGGATAATGGAGATTGTGAAGTGAAATTCATTGAGACAGGGATGCAACTTGTTGATATCTTCATAAAACCCTTGCCAAAAGATAGGTTTTTCTTCTTGAGAAATGAGTTAGGTATCCTTGATTCTCAAACTCTTTCTTGATTTTGTTTTTACCCTTTCTTCATTCTATTTGTGAAGACAAATAGGGGGAGAAATGTGTGGTTTATGTGTTGTAAAACTATTGTAAAACTGCTGCAAAACTTTGATCCTTATATGGTTTAATTTCTGCTTATGAACACTACCATCCTGCTGGACACACATGTTGTTTTCACTGGTTTTTGGACTGATTTTTTTGCACAAATGAAGATGCAAAAAATTGGTTTGTGTGCCTGGATAACCTACTGCTATATATGATTTGTTTTTTCATAGATTCTGTTTTGTAGGTGTTGGGTCAGATTCAAACAGAACAACACAAGCAACCAAGGACTTGTCTTCATCAAATAAGGGGAGATTGTTGATCAAGGTTGATCAAGTGCTTTGATGTTTCCAAGTCCATGGTGTTTGATAGAAGGTTGGAGTTGCTGCTTGTGTGGGTGGGTTCTAGGTAGATTAAAGTGTAATCCACTCCTTGTTTGAATCTAAAACTGATTTGAATCAAAATCGTTTTGAAAAAGAGTGTTTTCCAAACAAGTGGAAAAACAACATGTTGTTTTGTCGTTTCAACCGATTGTTTGACACTTAGTAGTTTTTAAAAAGTGTTTGAAGCTGTTTGACTTTGCTGTCAAACCAATTCAATCGGTTGTTTCGAGAATTCAACCGATTGTTTTTTGAAAATCTATAACATAATTCTATTATGCTTTGTAAATAAGCTTTAAATGATTTCTAACTGAATATGCTCCTGCTTTAAATGTTTTTAACTAACCTTTGGAGTATAAATAGGTTATTTTACACTCCTAAAGGCAATGAAACAATTTTGAGAATTCAGTTATGCCAAATTACTTTCAAACTTTCAAGATTTACATCAAGCTTTTGGATTTTCAAAAAGGGAGTGGAATAGGATTGCTTTGTACTCTTTCATTTTGGATATTGATCAGGTGTAATCCTTTCTCTATCTCTTGTATTTTTGGAATTATTGTGTAAGTGCAAAATCAGAGGGTGTTCTGATTTCTGTGGTGTGGTTTGCCAAAGGAAGTGTGTTTCTTGAGGGGATCAAGGTCACTTCTTTGGTGTGTGGTGTTGTAATCTGGTTTTGATTGTATAGTAGATACCTAGAGGTTTCTGGGGATTGGATGTAGCTCTTAAGATAAGAGTGAATCAGTATAAATTGCTTATGTGCTTTTCCCTCTCCCTTATCTCTATAAATTTCTATTTTGAAGTTGTTTTAATCTCTGCTGATAAAAACAACCGATTGAATTGCAGAAACAACTGGTTGTTTTTTTGTATATCAACTTAAACAGTTTTGTTTCTTTGATTCCTTCCTCTGTAATTCTGCATTGGCTTTCATTATACCTTCAAATTTTTTGAAAATATTTTATGAACAATTCACCCCCCTCTTGTTTAAGGCCATAAATTCTAACAAGTACATCTAGTATAGTCATTGACTATGGTGAGAAAAAAAGTTTTCCAAAATGAGTTGGGGTTTTATGAGGACCCCAAATGTCACATTGCAATAGATTAAATGGAGAATGAGATTTTATTGTGCTTAAAGGAAAAGGTAGCCTTGTCTATTTAGCTTTGGGACAAATACTACAATTATAATGAATGGGACTAAGATTTTTACTAATAGGTAGTAATGAAGATGCAAGTTGTAGACGCGCCGAAGAAGGATGCATGAGCTTGGTTTGGAAGAGGGGACATGTAGTATAAGCCTGCGTGTTGTTTACCTGAGCCAATCATCCTCCCTATAGCCAAGTCCTGTAAAACGCAACCATGTGGAAAAAGAACAACATAACAATTTAGTGAACTGGTTATCTTACTAACGGACATGAGATTTAAATTAAAAGAAGGAACACAAAGAACATCTTTGAGAGTGATATTGTCATTGAATTTAATCGTGCCTGTAGATGAGATGGCCGCAGTTGAGCCTGTGGGCAGATTAACATTCGGAATAAATGATGATAAAGTGTGTGTGAAAGATTGTGAATAAGATGCAATGTGATTGGTTGCTCTGCTATCCAAAATTCATGGTTTTGTAAAAGCAGAATTAATAGACGTGCTATGGCCATTTAGACCTGCACTGTTTATAAATGTGTCACTTTTACCATTATTGTTGAGCGAGTTAATCACCTTTGCCAATTGCTGAATTTGCTCGACAGTGAAGCCTTGTATACGGATTCCATCAGACTCGTTACTGGTGCCTTCTTTGGCAGACATGATCTCTTATTTAGCAGATAAAAATGGAGAGACTGACAGAGCACCAAGATCGATGCTTTAAATACCGTATAAGAAAATGGTAAGAAAAAG